>CAXHKY010000105.1:1136762-1306270 GCA_964017225.1 Netelia inedita
AATGATTGTGAGAGAAGTAGCAACAATTTCGACTCCTTTTGTCGAGGTTCATAGAGAAGTGGGGCTGATCAGAAAAATCGTTGAAAATTGTGAGGTGCACTTTGGAAATAGTACGGGAATATAGGAAATCATTGATGAATTTGGAAGGGGCTAGAGTCAAATGTTCGCCGAGGTCAGCTAGTTGGAAAATTTTTCGGATACTTTTTACGCTTGAACACTATCTAGCTATTATGCATATTGTGTTAGTCTATGGATGAAAACCCGATTTCGATAAAAATAGGTAAGTGTTTCCATAACCAACCTGACGCTCCGATAAAAAACGAGTCTCCTGATAAAAGTCTGTCCTTCTGCAGTGAATCTGACGCATCGACGATTATCTTACCATAAGATAAAGATTTTATGTCGATGACAGAGTTCAAATGGTTTTATACCTGCCAAGAATGCTAAAAAGGAGAATGTTTTTATCGTTACGATGTAAGAACAACGCGTATCTGTTTCAACTTACGCACGTATAATGCTGGCATTTAAAAAATTACGATTCAGGTGTATATAGACACGTATATGCTTCTTCATAGAATACATGATTTATGTTGCAAGTCTTACCTTGATAATAAGTAACGCACGGCGTACTTATTATAACAGCAACATGTAAGTTCTTCCAACAAACGAGAGATAAATCAAGATCCGAACTTGATATTATTTGGATTCTTGCCTCGATACTGCCGAAGCTCAATGCCAAAAACGAATGTCCTTGAGGACAATAACTTGTATCGAAAATCTTCACCCGTTAGCTAAATATTCAGTAACATTAACAAGTTTTGAGAAACATAAGGCTTGTGTGCGAAATAAGAGCCCATTTGTTTCCTTACTTTTCGTGGGCCCATACATCCGCGCACACCCAGACATGCGCCCGGTCAAACGCGCACGCGCACGCCTATGCGCAGCCAGAATGGCACAGTTATAGCAGAGTCAATGAAGATAGTTGTATGGGTAATATCGGAAAATAAAAGATTGGTTCACGCCCGACCACATCGTGCAAGCTGCCTTAATTGAGGAGCCAAGAAGTCCCTGGCAGTGACCTACAGTAAAAGCTGCAGCAACGCTGAACAGTTTCGATCATTTTGCCGTTCACCAGCTTGACAATGCAGCGTTAGACGTTATCTGACCTACTAACAACGTCTCGGGACTCTAAGATTTATTGGCGTGATAGCCCGGGATTCTTTGCATCGAAATAATAATTACATTTTACATTTATTAATCTAGTCATTTGCCTCGTAATAGTGTATTTTGACTTGTACTTTCAAAGTTGAATTTTCCAAAGTCCAAATGTCCGAAGACATTTAGAATATTGTCCGCTGAGAAAAAAGTGTGCTAAACGGCATGAGCTATTCGATAGTGTGAATGGTGATTTGGCAAATTATGGTGCAACGAACCATAGATGTTACTTGTTGTTCAATCAGCCGTTATTCGCCTTGTACCTTGTGGAAAAGCTTTAATCACGCCTTTGTCCAAACGACAGTTTTTAAATGGGACAAGTTCTTTCCTCGGAAATTACTTGAGTGCAGCTAATATTTTCTTTCGCGTAAACGTCTGGGATGATGATATTTTTGAATATCTTTTTTATCTGCTTCTTTCAGTTAGACGATACTGGACGTACAATAATGTTTTTTGAACTTAACTATTAATCGTGCAAGGCGTATGTTGTGAAATTGTTGATAAGACGGCTTATAAAAACTTCTGCGCCAAAAATGTGGAGGTTTGATTTATTTTCGTTTTTATTAGTTATCAAAAATAACTCGGCAAATGAGTGTCCATATTGGAATAATATTAGAATTAACGATAATCATTTGTCAGTTGATTATTATCAGTCAACCATTGACAGTCCATGATTTATAATTGACAAGAGCCGTAACATAATTTGATACGACGCTACATACGAGTATACCTACATATAGAGAATCGCACGTCGAAGTATTTTTTAAAATATGAAATTTAAAAAAAATACTATCTTTTCAACTTCCGGCGCAAATACGTTGAGGCACGACAACCCTTGGACGACGGTATAAAATATAAACAAAAATAATAATAATAATTTGCAATACTACTATAATAACACAGCCTGATAATAGTAATAAGAATTTATTTATCTTTATCGCTGCAGTTGAGGGTCATTATCCGATTATACAAAGCTCTCTTTTACCTTACTACAAAGTTTCTTTTATATCATATATTTTAGTAATGTTGTAAAGTAGACGAGGGACTGGAAGACCATCTCTTTCAAATTCAGTGAAAAAGATAAATCAATTGTTCGAATACCTTTTCGAATATAATTTCGTACTTGTGTTCACTTGTGACTCGTTTCTCAGCTTGTAGCGTTTTTTTCGTCAATATTGATCTGAATATTTCGTTCATTGTCAAGAAAATTTGTCCGGCCTGTACAACACGATACGGTTTTACAAACATATGAGGCATTTCGCATGAAGTCATCCACCCTGAAAAGTGAAAGACGGCCAATCGTCTTGAAATTTTTATGGTCGATAGTCCTATTGATAGTGAAGCTTCAGCAAAAATTTTAAGGCCCTAACTCAAATAGTTGCCTAGCAATAGGGGCTCAAATTTGTACCATGTTAGCCGTCGTCGCAACATTCCCAGGTTTTTATCTTCCCGAGAAATGTAGCGATTTTCAAAAGTCAGGAATGATTTTTAAAGCATTTTCTGCGTACTTTAAGAATATATTTTTTATTTTTAATAAAATTAATAAGTTCATAGAAATTTTTTAAGGTTAATGTTAAAAATGACTTTTTCTCAAAGATCGACCCCTTCGATTTTTATAATTTTTTTTATAAAATAGTAAGGTTCTTTCTGAATAAAAAAGTATAGAATGTCCAAGATGGGCCGGACCTTAGTTTCGGAGATACAGTAGGATTTATCAGCGAGCGGGCGCTCCGCGCAGTGTCGCGCGGCAACCCTCCAGGCTACGTTCGGGCTTGATCTCGAATGTAGCCGATAAATATTCCAATTTAAAAAATTCAGGACTGATTTTGAAAGCATTTTCTGCGTACTTTAAGAATATGTGATTAATTTTTAACAAAATTAATAAGTTCATAAACAATTGTTAAGATTAATGTTAAAAACCACTTTTTCCCAGAGATCGACCCCTTCGATTTTTATAAATTTTTTTTATAAAATAGTAGGGATCTTTATGAACAAAAAAGTATAGAACGACCAAGATGGGCCGAGTCTTAGTTTTCGAGATACAGAACTATTTATCAAATGAGCGGCCGCTCCGCGCAGCGTCGCGCGGGGACCTTCCCGGCTACATTTTAGTGGAGCGCCCGCTCGCTGATAAATCCTACTGTATACCGAAACTAAGGTCCGGCCCATCTTGAACATTCTATACTTTTTTATTCAGAAAGAACGCTACTATTTTATAAAAAAAAATTATAAAAATCGAAGGGGTCGATCTTTGAGAAAAAGTCATTTTTAACATTAACCTTAAAAAATTTCTATGAACTTATTAATTTTATTAAAAATAAAAAATATATTCTTAAAGTACGCAGAAAATGCTTTAAAAATCATTCCTGACTTTTGAAAATCGCTACATTTCTCGGGAAGATAAAAACTAGGCAACTATTTGAGTTAGAGCCTTAAAATTTTTGTTGAAGCTTCACTATCAATAGGACTATCGACCATAAAAATTTCAAGACGATTGGCCGACTTTCACTTTTTAGGGTGGATGACTTCATGCGAAATGCCTCATATATCTTATCATAATTTTTTATCGCTACTCGGCGATAAATGCACTTCGACTTCATCGGTCTACGGTTAACGTCCAAGGGACTCGGCGGATTTGCTCTAAAACACTTTTGACGTTCCATAGATTTATAGTCTTAATTAATGCTTCGTTGAGGTCGTTCTAAAACCGTTTCTAGCGTGTCTCTCACACGTTATACCTTCGGCACATTTTTGTGGAAGTTACTCGTGTCAAAGTAGCCGCCTGATCATTTTGACCTTTGTGTATAGCTGTCGTGAGTGTTTCGAGCGTCGAAATTATATCACTCGCAGTAAAGGATCCATTAAGTATACATTCCCAACCAAAAGTTCAATTCAACGATAATTGATGAGAAGTCGCGAATGTTGGATATGTGAACGTAAAGGGTAGTTGTAAGTTCAAACGTATATGAGGCATTCTGCGTCAAATCGACCTCTTTTGAACCCGAACCTTTTTAATTGCGCTGAAAATTTTATGTCATACTACCCCACTAAAAACATGTTTGTGATTTTTTTAAATTTCTTTATCTGAATACTGAAGAAAAAGAACGTGAAAAAAAATTGGTTAATCGAGACTTTTTTTCACATTTATCGTTTTTAAACGCGCTTTTCATAAAAAAAATCCAATTTCGCAAAAACTTAATTTTCGATTTTCTATTTTTCTTTTAAACTTTGATTTATTCTGATTTTAATGCCGTAAGATGCATAGTGGGCAGATTTTTCATTGTAATTTTGTGAATGGAAAACCAAATTAGAAAGAAAAATCTGCCTACTATGAATCTTGCGGCATTAAACTCATCGTCAGAATAAATCAAAGTTTAAAATAAAATTGAAAATAAAAAATAAAAAATGGGGTTTTTGAAAGATTTATATTTTTCTCTTATAAAAAAATGAAAAATTTCATAGAATATTACTTGAATATTCTTTTTTGTATTTTTTTTTCTGAAAAACAAAAAATATGAAAATAACGTCTCGATTAACCATTTGTTGAAAAACTTATGAGCGTTTGAAAATGTTTGAAAAAAGAAAACACGTTTTTTTTCAAATGTATAACTTTTTTCGGACGGATAAAAAAATATTTTTAAATTCACAAAAATGTTTTTAGTGGGGTAGTATGAAATACTATTAAATTTTCAGCAAAATTAAAAGGGTCGGATTCAAAAGTGGTCGAGTTCCAGTGGAATATGTCATCCTATAGTCTGCCAAAATTATTGAAAAAATCTGCCAAATCGCAGAGGTGAAAACAGGTAACTACCCTGATTTTTTTCATAATAAACAGTGAAATGTTTCGAACGATTTAAGCCGCAGTTGGTATTGAAAATGGCAAAATTGTCAAAGTTACGGGTATTTTTCGGTAAGAAGGTCGCGTGTCGGCTGCGAATCATCGACCGCGCGGTTCGATCATCAGTGTATACGACTTAAAAAAGCACGAAAGAAGCACGCCAAGCACGTAGATCTTCTCAAAAAGAGGCCCAGGATACTCAATCTGGTGCCGGAGGGGACATGTATGGACCAGGAATCGCTGATTGAAGGTAGGACTCACAAAAACCGCACCGTTAGCCGAATAGCCGCACATTTACTCTCTTTTGCGATAATCTCACAACTATATTTTTCGAACTGGGGCGACCGAAATCTCGTGAACTATCGGTCCGATTGCTGTGAAATTTATACACAATACTTTTGGATGCATTATCTAAAATATCATGTAGGATTTTCATGATAACTTGATTTTTTTTCATTTACGTTTTTTCTCGTGAAATTACGGTGAAAAATACATCTTTCTTTCTTTTTCGGCTCACCATAATTTCCCTAATAGTACAAAAAGCTACGGTACATTACGCGACATTATCCACGAATAAGCAATTATTTTTTTTTTCGATGCATCTTGTCGCTGATTTCACTTGTGCAACGTAAGCGCGTGTCGTCCGAAGGGCTTCTGCGGAAATTTTTGCAGTGCCGCCATTGTTTAATATTACAAAAAAAGCAATATTTCGTTTTATACTTTCAAGTATATGATTTTTTTCTAAATGTAAGCGAAGTAAATACAAACAACCTTGCGAGCGAACTACTTTCCCAGTGCGTAGTCGAGGTAGTACAAGAGGAACGGCACCTTAACATCGAGACGACGACGATAGGACTCTCCAAAACCGGCAGTTCGTCCCGAGACCCGAGAAGAGCAGGAAGTGCGAAACCGATATACATACACATATACATATAAAAACCGTTACAATAAATTCTACAAGCATCTTCTCTTAACAATCGATATCACCACTTTTTTCTATTCTTTTACGCTAAACCATCCCCTACATAAATATACCTATTTTCTGCACGCTCGGGGTGGCCAACCCTTTTAATTCTTGAAATAAATTTTAAAAACCCTTGATTAAAATCAATATAACATTCAGAAAAACCGACGATTTGGTTTCATGAGAGCAAAAAAAAAGTTCTCCGTAAAAATCTTTTCGACAAACTTTTCCCGAACTAGACTGTTAATAAAATGTTGTTGTTTTCTTTTCTGGAAATCACTACTCCACGAGCGCGAGCGCCTCGTGGCCGGGCGGCGTGGTGGGGGTACCGCCTCTCGCCCCGCGGCGCTCCTCAGGCGACTTACGAGGGGACGGTCCGGGAGGGGCATGGAGTTACGGACTCCCGCTTCGCGTGCTTATAGTGTGGGTAGGTACCAACCAAACCCCAAAGGATTAGCCGTCAATTCGGCTCCATTTTCGAAAAATCACCGTTCAAATTTGGGAGCCTGATTGTGGACTGTAGAATTTCTATATAAGAACAACAAGGCGAGCAGCCTAGCGGTAAGCGAGTCAGACTACCGTCCCGGAGGTCTCTGGTTCAAGTCTTGTCTATGCTGCTTTTCTTTCATTTTTTTTCATTTTTTTTCAAATTGTTGTTGAAGTTTATAGTTTATGATTAAAAAATTGTAAGAAAGTAAACAAAAAAATTTACGCGCCTTTACTGATAAAAACTTACGAATTAAATGTCAATTTTTTTTTCAAATCTCTTACGATTTCTTTAATTTTTAAAAATAAATTAGCCGTACTTTAATAAAAAATATATTTTTTTGATTATTTGATATTTTTTGCAATTTTTTGATATCTCTTTCGATGGGGCAGGGAGTATTTAAAGAAGTTACCAAGGAATATAGGAATAAAAAATCTGTTTTATTAATTAATCGTAAAATCTGCTTCACGCAATGTTTTTTCAATGTTCACGAGTACAGTGTGACGGGTGATAATCATTATAAAAACAAGCGAAACATTTATATTGTTCACACCACGAACATTGTATGAACGTTTTCCCGTACACGGTCTGGGAACGCTGTCCGAACACCGGTTGTTCCGACAGGTATACAATCTTTATGACCCTGTTGAGAAATTTTCATGAAGTGTTTCTGACTATTTTCACGAAAATATTTCATTAGATTTTTAAATTTTAAGGCAGGCAGGCAGATTATTGTATGTCAAAGTTTAAATTACGGCTAATTTATTTTTAAAAATTAAAGAAATCGTAAGAGATTTGAAAAAAAAAATTTGACATTTAATTCGTAAGTTTTGATCAGTAAAGGCGCGTAAATTTTTTTGTTTACTTTCTTACAATTTTTTAATCATAAACTATAAACTTCCACAACAATTTGAAAAAAAAATGAAAAAAATGAAAAAAAAGCAGCATAGACAAGACTTGAACCAGAGACCTCCGGGACGGTAGTCTGACTCGCTTACCGCTAGGCTGCTCGCCTTGTTGTTCTTATGTAGAAATTCTACAGTCCACAATCAGACTCCCAAATTTGAACGGTGATTTTTCGAAAATGGAGCCGAATTGACGGCTAATCATTTGGGGTTTGGTTGGTACCTACCCACACTATAAGCACGCGAAGCGGGAGTCCCTAACTCCATGCCCCTCCCGGACCGTCCCCTCGTTAGTATCGGAAATATGTAGGATTTGTAAACAAAAATCATATTGCAAAAGATTGAAAATTTCGATCGAATAGAATCTTTAGTTGGGACTGTATAAGTAAAGCATCCTTAATAGCACAACGGGGCATTGTATTATCCTTTACGACGTATAACACGCTCCAGTCTGATGTGCGGCGAGTGCGGCCATTGAAATTTCATCGAAAACCTTCTCCACGTATTTTTTCCTTGTCACATAAATGGTTATTGTAATATGTAAAATATTCTGTTGTGATAAAATGTACTGCACACGGGAATTTTTGAAAATATTCATATGAATTTGAATTATTTATTTATTTTTAGATAAAGATTTAAATACTCAAATTCTAACTGCTTAAGACTAACCTTGCATCGATTCCGGAGAACCAGGCTCTTTATCGATTCTGCCAATCGCGTCACTCGCTGGAACAGAAAGAAACGTCGAGGTTAATGAGTCGATAGTTTGTTTTTGTCGTCATTTTTCAACATTTTTCAACGTCATATTACAAGAATAATTTTACTGCTAATACATATATCATCATTTATGTGTGTATGTGTGTATGTGTGTATGTTCCTTTAACATGTGTATGTGAAATTTTCATGTACGAGCGGAAGTCCTCGACGAACCATACGAAAATCATTGCAGCTTGTCGTTACTTGCCGATTAGTATAAGCAGGCCGATTTGGGCTTTTGATTCAGTGGGATGTTATTTGGTTCATACCTGATGACGAGAACGAAAATTTAGTCCGGTGGCCCTTTGGCGCTAGCAAAATATAATAGAATCTCACTAGCACAAATCAACAGAAATACTTGAATAATCGCTGCCAATAATGGTGGAGGATGGTTTTATTGCGAAAACAATTCGACAAACAGTTCGTTTCACGCTTCGGACCAGTGAATTGGCCGCCTGGATCACGTGGTATCACACCTGTAGAGATTTTCCTTTGGGGCTACGTAAACTCCGAAATATTATAAGCTGGTTACTTATTGAGGACTGGGAAGCCAACATTACACGCGTCATTCGCCAAAAACTATTCGAAATGCTCGAACGCGTCATTGGAAATGGAAACTTCAGAATGGACCATGTTAGCCGCCGTTACGGCCAATATTTGAAACAAATAATTAAAAAATAATAATTGTCAAGAATAATTATTTAGTATGTAAATAAAGAAACCCGAAAAAATTGGATTTTTCAATCTTTTATTATTGTTGAAAAAAGTACCTCTATATGATGTGTGTGTGTGTATGTAACATATATCGCTGAAAAGTGGAATCAGCAGCCGCCGTGACAGCCGTATTGAAATGTTAGGATGGCTGGCGAAGAAGGCAAGGTCGGATTATCTGAATACAGTTGTCGTTTCGGACTTGTGAGTTGCGTACCCCCAGGGACCGGTAGGTGGTTGTCCACCCCTGGTCAGCAGGCTATTCCACCCCTGAGACGTATGGCGTTCATCCTCTCACGAAATTACCAGCATCTCTCCACCCACCCACCACCTACCACCACTGCTGCCGCTGCCGTTATGTACCCAGCGCACATTTTTTTCCGTCACACGCTCGTATATTCATAGCCTCGTTTCTCCGTTCGATCCAAGAGATTATTTGAATATCGATCGTGGCAGGATATGCGATGGGACGACATTTTAGGGTGATATCGACCCTCATTCGACCCTCGCACGATGCTATAGACGAGGGGGTATACTATTCTCCAAATATAAGCTATTTCGTCTATTGATTGGATTCACTGTAGCATAATTCATAGTCAGGTCCTAGATCAATAACTATCTCGTCTCGCCGCATAATATCTTCCCTAATATGTGGTGTTTACTTTGGCGCATCTTTCCTCATTCGGGGCATAGTTATTGTGTACTTTGTATGCTATACATAGTATACAGGATCGGGAAAATGTATTGAGACCCGTGAATAAGTCTCAAAGGAAAACCGTTTCCAAAAAATTGTTAACCCTAAAGTTGTCAGAGTCGAAGGAGCGGTCCTTACTATGATCTTGAACATGATCTTGAAATTAGCCTCCAAGGTTAAACCTGGCTCAGCTTCATTTTTTCAAATAGGAAACCTCACTTTCTATCATGGATTTTAATTTCTTGTTAAAAGCCTAAATATACTCTATTATTTTTATTTGTTCTCCCAACCGGTTCCTTCTTAAGATTTTTCATTTCGAAATTTTCAAAACCCGATTTATCTAACTTAAGTATCTTGTTTCAATAAAATCATAATAAATAACGCGTACCTATGCTTCGACGAGGAATCAAATACCATAAACAATATTAAAGTCAAAAGTCTTATGAAATTCTTTCTCTGGTTTTCTTTATGTTACAGTAATTTTGGTTTTAAGAAGGTCTAAATAATATGTCTTAAAAAATAAGAGTTTAGTAGGAAGACCAATTTTAGAATCAAATTCGAGATCATAATAAAGTCCGTCTGCTCATCTTTGAGAACTGTAGTATTCGATATTTTTTCAGAAAACGCTTTATTTAAGATTTAATCACGGGTTTCTATACTTTTTGCCAACCCTATAAACACACAGACGCACTATAAAGGGAGCCAGCGTCGCGAACGAAAACAATGAATAGGTTTCAATTCGTATGCAAGTATTCGCGATAATGTTTTCATCAAATCTGGCAGTTACATGCAAAGAACGTGTAAGCTTAAACTTGCACACAGCTTTCTTCGAGTTTTCGTACACTCATAAGCCGGAGGACTTGCGATAACTTTTTCTATTGCGTTATTGATCTATCACGGAAAATAAAAATTGGTCAAAGTACGATGTATCCGCAGATTTTTTTATCGCATTTGATATCGCACGTCCTCTCCTCTAATGTAAGAGATCAGAATCTACTCAAATATCGTATAGACAATACGTGCACAAATTCTTAACTTGACTTTGTAGGTTGGTAAGGCAAACCAACTGTGAATGAAAAAGGGCTTTTTCAGAGTACCAGGAAATTATAAGGAGGCGCGGCAACCGCATTTTTTCTCGACGGGAGACTGTGTTCTGTATACCAAAGTATTTTATAGTGAAACATGTCAGGCTCCCAATCGATAGATTATTACTCTATACCACTATCCTCCAGAGTCTCGTAAAGCGGATCCAACCGGACGTGAAATGTACGTCTTCCTATCTTTTTTGTACCGCCGCATTGGGCTATCCCTTGCACCGGCGATACCCTCATACGACGTGTTTAATGTCAGAGTGGCGAGGTGACGGAATGGATGGATACGTGTGCTTTGAATTAAGCATCGGCTGTGCAGATATATTGAAACGTAAGACGTTGACCTCATAACGTTAAATAAGCAAAACAAACAAATAAACAAAATGTGAATGTATATCTATCTCTCGTACACTGCAATATAACTCGACAATAATCGGATTTCAATATTGAATTTGCCGCGGACGTGTCATGACCAGAACAAACTTTTAACGACACTTTACTGGATTTCAATATGAATTTCATTATTCGAATGTTATTGATGATAACTCGATTGTGGCTGTTTCGATTCACCTTGGTTGCTCGAGCATGAGTCATGAGACTTTGACGCAGGTACCACTTTCATTACGGTTGCATGGGATTTATCTAATGCATTTGGGGTTTGCATTCAAATTATATGGAATCGATTTGACAAGTTGCTCGACGTTCATTTTATGTTCATTCAAGGCTTGACCGCTACTCGATTGTCGTTGGGCTTCGTCCGAATATTTTGCAATTTCGTTTTGAGCTGTCGGGTGTACGTTTGACTTTTTTCGTCGAGTTTAGCTTGGGCTTTAATTAGGACACGGATATTACGACTATTACAACAATAGCCTATAGTAGAGTTTGACGCTACGGTTCGGGCCAATAGTCCAACTTCGCCACGGGGCAAGATTCCTAAGCTGCTATATACCGAAACTATCTCACCTCGTATCATCATCATAGGCAAAAGGTGGCTTTATGGAAATTGGCAAAATTAATTCCGGAGGTCTTGCGATATTGATTGATTTACCTTATCGTTCGAAAAGTATTATTTATACGATTCAAAAAGCAGCTACGATCACCATTCTCATTTCGCAATTCCATCGAGAACGTAGAGTTTGCGTTATTATTATAGTAGGTATATACAAATACAGTCCTACGACCTACGACCTACGATCGTTCAGTACCTATATGATCGTACACATAACAGGAATAAAATTTGTCGGTCCCACGATTCAATAGAAAGTTTTTTTTTCATCATTGATTATAGGGTGCGGCGTATTATTGAACGTACCTATATGAGGCATTTCGCATGAAGTCATCCACCCTGAAAAGTGAAAGTCGGCCAATCGTCTTGAAATTTTTATGGTCGATAGTCCTATTGATAGTGAAGCTTCAGCAAAAATTTTAGGGCTCTAGCTCAAATAATTGCCTAGCAATAAGGGCTCAAATTTGTACCATGTTAGCCGTCGTGGCAACATTCCCAGGTTTTTATCTTCCCGAGAAATATAGCGATTTTCAAAAGTCAGGAATGATTTTTAAAGCATTTTTTGCGTACTTTAAGAATATATTTTTTATTTTTAATAAAATTAATAAGTTCATAGAAATTTTTTAAGGTTAATGTTAAAAATGACTTTTTCTCAAAGATCGACCCCTTCGATTTTTATAAATTTTGTTTATAAAATAGTAGCGTTCTTTCTGAACAAAAAAGTATAGAATGTTCAAGATGGGCCGGCCCTTAGTTTCGGAGATACAGTAGGATTCATTTTTAACATTAACCTTAAAAAAATTCTATGAACTTATTAATTTTATTAAAAATAAAAAATATATTCCTAAAGTACGCAAAAAATGCTTTAAAAATCATTCCTGACTTTTGAAAATCGCTATATTCCTCGGGAAGATAAAAACCTGGGAATGTTGCCACGACGGCTAACATGGTACAAATTTGAGCCCCTATTGCTAGGCAACTATTTGAGCTAGAGCCTTAAAATTTTTGCTGAAGCTTCACTATCAATAGGACTATCGACCATAAAAATTTCAAGACGATTGGCCGACTTTCACTTTTCAGGGTGGATGACTTCATGCGAAATGCCTCATATATAGGCACATTACAAAACATGTGCAAAGATATTGAAAAATGGATGATTTGTGCGTTACTTCGCGAAACCACGTTATTTAAAATGTTGCTCGTATCTAAACATTCATATTATTAATGGAATTAATCAAAATTAAGCGCAGCTCATTTATTCGATACGCTGTCCCATCCGCCGATACCTAGTATAGTATATTAGTACAGGCAAATAGGGATCCAGTTACTCTTGTCGATTCTGCATTTTTTCCCAACCGCAATTTTTTTTGATCGATAGGTTCAGTATGACGTACTGAATGTAAATCCACAAAATGCCCCCAAAATGGCAGCGCGGATATGCCGCCATTTTGCCCAAAACCGTTTCGGCCTATATCTCCGTAACCGTGCACTTGAGGCCAAAACTGCTAATAACCTTTATTATATATAATGAAATTTCCTATCTCTTTTGTTAAATAATTTTTTTTGTATCACTTACCGTTTACGACTTATATGACTATTACTGTTCGTTTTCTGACTTTTTCTTTTTTATTGACCGATATCTCTTCTAATAATTGTTTAAACAAAAAACTGCCAATAATCAAACTTTTAAAGCGACAATTTTTCTACAACTTTTACTTTGAACTTTTTTTTCTAAAATTAATATTTTTGAAGTTATACCGCGTTAAATGTTCGCGTTCGCGTCCGCGTTCAACGCAGCTACCGGGTGCAAGGTTAATAAAAATAAAGTATGCATAGTGTAACGATGAAAATTCAATAAATATGTGAAAAATATGCATGCTAGTGACATAATCAGCAATAAATAATTTGTCTTCTTACCTGCACAAAACAGCGACTACCCGTTGAAATATTTTTTAAATTTATATTTTATTTTATACAATTAAATAGTACTTTATCTCGAATCGCCTTTCGATTATTATCAAATAATTAATAATATACTGATGGCATAATGAAACAACAAATAAGAAAACGGGAAATTCATTTAAAAATAGATAGAAAATTTATTTTCAAATAGATTCAAGAGAAAGTGAATTTTCGTCGAAGGTCGATAAATTTTCTATCTATTTTTAAATAAATTTCCCGTTTTCTTATTTGTTTGTTTCATTATGCCATCAGTATATTATTAATTATTTGATAATAATCGAGGGGCGATTCGAGATAAAGTACTAGAAGGCAAATTATTTATTGCTGATTATGTCACTAGCATGCATATTTTTCACATATTTATTGAATTTTCATCGTTACACTATGCATACTTTATTTTTATTAACCTTGCACCCGGTAGCTGCGTTGAACGCGGACGCGAACGCGAACATTTAACGCAGTATAACTTCAAAAATATTAATTTTAGAAAAAAAAGTTCAAAGTAAAAGTTGTAGAAAATTTGTCGCTTTAAAAGTTTCATTACTAGCAGTTTTTTGTTTAAACAATTATTAGAAGAGATATCGGTCAATAAAAAAGAAAAAGTCAGAAAACAAACAGTAATAGTCATATAAGTTGTAAACGGTAAGTGATACGAAAAAAATTATTTAACAAAAGAAATAGGAAATTTCATTATATATAATAAAGGTTATTAGCAGTTTTGGCCTCAAGTGCACGGTTACGGAGATATAGGCCGAAACGGTTTTTGGCAAAATGGCGGCATATCCGCGCCGCCATTTTGGGGGCATTTTGTGGATTTACATTCAGTACGTCATACTGAACCTATCTATCAAAAAAAATTGCGGTTGGGAAAAAATGCAGGAAGAAATGTATTATTTGCCTGTACTATATGTTTGATTTCACTGCTCGGTCAAAAATAAGGTCAGTTTTCATCCTCCCATTGTCACAATTAGTTTTGGTCGCTTGACACGTTATTCGAGGAATGAGAGGATCATTTATTATATATATATTGGCCTCAAATTCATGACAATATCACCGCGCACAATCGGGGAGGAAACCCTTGGCGGGATAATACCGAGCTCGCTCTTTTCTATAACTTTTTGTGCAATTTGTTTGTTATATGTGCGATATTTAATAAATGAAATATTATTCATTCTGTGTGTAGAACAAAATTGTCCATTTTTGTGACTTTTCAAGTAACTTGGAGTGATGAAAATCGTAAATTATGTACATTGGCAATGACAATATCGCATGGCAAATAAATCGGCAATTCGGCAAGAATTATTTTAGTTGTTGACATAATAAGCTATCGTTGCATGTCTTATTTAAATTGACATTTATTCAATAAATTTCTGTTACGTGCATATATGCGTGGCCCCCGCTTGCGTCTGCGTCGCGCTAGTTGGGATGCGTACTACGCATGCGCCCTCGCCTATTCCGCGCTGAGCTCACTATCCTTTATCGTCTCGTGTAGAACCCTGAGAGTTTAAATATGTATATTTGTTCGGATCATCGTGAATGTAGCGTCGGCTTTGCCTCTCTTGCGATATCCGACGATAAACCAACCGTCTTTGTCGCTTTAATTCTTTCACAGACATCGAGTGGGACGATTCCACGATGCTGTCACTGTTTCGCTCCGGTATTTGCCATTACGTCCTCGTGCAAGTACACACTTCATCGGGTAAGCTGGCCTCTCAAACAACAATCGATGAACAAACTCAAAGGATTATTAAGGTAGTCCTATCGTTACATCGTTTCCGTTAGATTTCACTGAAAATTTGCAGAAGCGTTCTTTGATGTCATATGTGCATGTGTGTAAAATTTCAGGGGCCTTTATCGACTCAAAAATCAAGATATTTATTCTTGAAAATCGTCATTTTTCGTAACCTCCCATAAGAGCCCGTGGTAAATATCGCAATATTATACAACGAGTATCTCAATTTTTTGGTCGGTGAAGCCTGTTGAAATTTTACACACATTTTTATACGACATCAAAGAAGCTTCAAGTAGTTTTTTATAACAATCTTATGGAAAAAAAATCATGATTTCGTTTATTATATAACAAGTAAACTTTACGTAGGATCGGTTTGAATTTTGAATATGCTGTTCTTTAGTCGATTTGCAACAACTTTTCTAAATGGATTTAAACGCTCTGTCCACTTGGTATTTGAGAAAAAACGTGAATAAAATTGTACTCCCCCCACCCACGATAGGACTACCTTAAGTTGTGTAAAGAAAAAAACATAGTAAATCGCCACGCTGTCGATAGCTCTCCTGAACATTGCGATCAAATTATCATGCACGCGGCCAACGACCGCTATCAAGTCGGTATCAATCAAAGTATCGATGGCACTATAAATCAGAACGGCTGTTTCACGTATTGTTCTCTAGGACGAACGGAACTCGGCTTGGAAATGGGTTCGCGATTAGGTCACCATCGTGCATCTCGACAAGTACCTACTATAGTATATTGTTGCGCGCGTGTAGGTTACGATCGAGCCGTCGAAGCATCCGGCCGCGGCTATACAAGCGAAATATCCTCGAACTTTGTCCTTTCTTACTTCTGTCGTATTTAAAAACGAATATCAAGATTGGGCTTAAAATAGCCGGTTTAACCGGCGCTATCTTTCGTGCAGTAAAAATATTTGGACAAAGATCATTCTTTTCGAATTGTTTAAATTTTAACCAACAAATATTCCCATACGTAAATTTCCATATGGAAATATACGACTATTCGAGTCCTGAGCAATACAAATTTTGATATGACAGGGGCAAACCTGACTGGCTTTCGTCTTCCTCGACTGGATTTCACGTGGCTAGAACTAGAAATTCCTAGCGAATAAAACGATCCGGAAAAGATTTATAATGTGAACTCGAGAGCCCGCGATATTATCATTTCCATATATTCTACTACGAATATGTTGCGTATACGCGTGTGTACTCTGCATGGGTATAGATATCACAAAATGTTTCCACCCCCGCCGTTGTAATCGATGAAGCGTATGTATACCGGGTTTGCACAGGCACGGCCTATCCTCCCTTGCACATACAGGGTGTCCCATTTTAGACAATCCACGCAAATATCTTCGAAATTTGCCAACTCACAAAAAAGTGTTTCAGACAAGATTTGTCAGATTTGAAGGGGGACATCTGATGGTCACTCCGGAATTGACCTTGAAGGTTTTATCAAGGTCAAATCCACTTTTTGAACGGAAACGCCTATTTTTGACTCCGCCATTCGATAGAGCAGGAAATTTTACATGGAAATATGTACTAAGTTTATTTTTTTCGTAGAGGTCATCGGGGTCAAAATGACTAAAAATCCATTTAAGCACAAAGACAGTAATTTGGACTGTAAAATCATAATAACGAAGGGACAAATTGACAGTTTTCCACGTTTTTAGAAAATTAAATGTCAATTTGAAAGTCGATTCAAGATTGAAGTTGTTGTGTACCAAAACATTGTTCTCATATCGAAACACATCTAACATTTCACCGCCGGCATTAGCATTACCCGATACTCACCACGAGTCGGTCGGATTTTGAGTATCGTGTAGCCCTGAAAAGGGCTGATTTCTTGTAAACTTTTAATTCACCAGATGCTCAAATGTTGCCCCGTTCACTTGTCGGCAGAGTTCGATTCGCCGATGGAAATTTCTTACGGTATTCAATAATACTTCACGTGGGATGTTTAGGCACGTCGTCCTAATTCGCTCAACCATATTTTCGCTTGTCATAGGTCTTGTGCGGTAAACTACATCTCGTAAATAACCCCACAAATAAAAATCCGGTGATGTTAGGTCCGATAACCTTGGTGGCTATTCAACAGGGCCCCTCTGCCTATCCATTGACCACGAAACGCTACGTTGAGGAAGTCTCTAACAATGCGAGCATAATGCGGACTTGCGCCATCTTGTTGCAGCCACATTCTCGCCCTTGTAAAGAAGTCTACGTTTTCGAGCAAAATTGGAGGTTCGTCTCGGAGTAACTGCAGGTAGCTGTGTCTATCGACATTGCCATGGAAAAAATATGGACCTACTAAATGGCCAATGATGATCCCACACCAGACGGTGAAACTCCAGCGATATTGGTGATCAATCTCTTGCATCCAATGAGGATTTACCGGAGACCAATAGTGAGAGTTGTGCCTATTCAATATTCCAGTACTGTTGAACCTGGCCTCATCGCTGAAGAGTACGTAGCGAAAAAAATTACGGTCATTCGTGATTTGTTGAGCTGCCCAATCACAAATTATCATCCTGCGGCGATGATCTTCTTCAGATACTGAACACCCAAATTTCTTTCGATTTCCCTCAAACTAGTATGAGGATCCAAATGGACAGTGGCTAGTACAGCGATAAATCGAGGATTATTCAGATGATCGTTTTCAGTCAGTCTTTTCCTTCGTCGCGAAAAATTTCCTCGACGACTACGAATCTCAATATTAAGTATTACACTATGATTGGGATGTTGTCGTTGAGGAAATCGTGCACGATATAGTGCAGCAGCTCTTCGGTAATTCCGTTGACATTCCCCTGAAACAAGTAGAATGTCAACGATTTCGTTAGCCGTATACTCTGGCATTTTCTTGAAACAGTAATTTTCAGAGTCGAGTATCAGGTGATTGTCAGGTAATTCGGTAAACAGAAAATTGTTGTCAGATCCGGTAAATTTTTACGGTGAAATCACAGTAACTGGTAAATTTGTCTGTTCATTGCTTAGTAAAAGTAACTGGCATTTCCTTGGTGGCCATTCAAGAGAAACAATAATTTTCAGAACTCAAAGTAAGAAGTAAAAAACCTTAGTAAAAGACAAACAGAGGTTTTCTAAGTTACTGTTACTGAGCAATGAGTGGATGAACTTAAAATGTTCCATGTTTTAAGGAAACGAAATATGATACTCCAATAATTAGTGTGATTTCACCGTAAAAATTTACCGGATAGGACAAAAAATTTCCATTCGCCGATTTACCTGACAATCACCCGATACTCGACTCTGAAAATTACCATAAGAAATTTCCATCGGCGAATCGAACTCTGCCGACAAGTGAACGGGGCAACATTTGAGCATCTGGTGAATTAAAAGTTTACAAGAAATCAGCCCTTTTCAGGGCTACACGATACTCAAAATCCGACCGAGCAACCTCCTCGTGGTGAATATCGGGTAATGCTAATGCCGGCGGTGAAATGTTAGATGTGTTTCGATATGAGAACAATGTTTTGGTACACAACAACTTCAATCGTGAATTGACTTTCAAATTGACATTTAATTTTCTAAAAACGTGGAAAACTGTCAATTTGTCCCTTCGTTATTATGATTTTACAGTCCAAATTACTGTCTGTGTGCTTAAATGGATTTTTAGTCATTTTGACCCCGATGACCTCTATGAAAAAAAAGAAACTTAGTACATATTTCCATGTGAAATTTCCTGCTCTATCGAATGGCGGAGTCAAAAATAGGCGTTTCCGTTCAAAAAGTGGATTTAACCTTGATAAAACCTTCAAGGTCAATTCCGGAGTGACCATCAGATGTCCCCCCTTCAAATCTGACAAATCTTGTCTGAAACACATTTTTGTGAGTTGGCAAATTTCGAAGATATTTGCGTGGATTGTCTAAAATGGGACACCCTGTATATACCGATCGAATAACTAATTCATTCATTCATCAACGCCACTAATTTCATTACGTGAAATTGATTGACAAGTAGGTAGCTCCCATAACCCATAATAAAATATATCTCATTATTGAAACAATTCAACGTGTTTCGTTAATCTTCATTCGCTTCCAATTTCGGAAGTATGCGCAGGCTTGCGTTCTTTTGAAACGTATTTCAAATTTGTTATCTTCCACGACGTAACATTATGGAACAAAATTTTAAATGAATCCCCAAGCCGATTTATAATAGGTACTCCGATCAAATTGCTATTATTGTTTACGCATGGTAGAAGACGCGTGTTGTCCGTTTTGTAGTATATTTAAAAAGAAATGTTCGATGGTAAGACTTCAGGATAGGTCGGATTCGGATGGAACGAGTCATATATTTTTAATATGCACATGTGTACTGTATCCACGATCCAGTCCTCGGACAGTAATGCATAGATAAGTATACACCGCTCGAAAGTAATGCGTCGATCGGTGGCTCGGAATTGGAATACTCGGAACTTCCTACGATTATTCTCGGTATTGCACGGGGTATATATTGTTGAGAATAGAAATTGACAAGATGGGTGTATATCCGATGATGGGTATTCGATTAAATTATTGAAAGGAACGGGCGATATCTTGGAGGTTTCTGACATCTGCGAATCGCGTGACCGTGGTGCAGTACGAAGCCTCTTTTCTTTATTCCTCCTTAGTATTCATAAAGGTCAGTTCGTTGACTGGCAGCACTCGCAACAGCGGTCGTTGTACATAACGTGTATATATGTAGGGGAGAGTTGGATAATACTGCGGGCGCGTTTCATAATTCCGCGCTTCTCCATACCTCAAAAACTATACACTAGTTGCGCTATATCCAGTGCCAAAATATCATAGCTCGACACGCTTAACCCTCCCCGTGAGCACCGCCAGTTTGTACCAAGCGTCCACGGGGAAACATTGCGCCGTGCAAGTTTTTCCTCTCATTCCATATAATTTCGCGTGGATTTACGATAAGAGCTAACGATAAGTCATACTATATTTACATTGTGACACATTGAATCCATAGATTTGAAATGCAAAGATATCGTAGAATTAATATGTGAACAAATTTTGGACACACAATGTACACAACTTAACTGTATTATTTTGAAGTTATAAAATGAAATGATCGAATTTGGCAAATATGGCGGCTAGAGCGCGGTATTATCGAACGGGAGCGCGTAGGTAATTGTAAACTATAAAAGCGATCTAGCTTAATTGTATGTACGTTCTAGATCGATGAATCTGTGTCGAAAAAAAGAAAACGTCACGGAATCCAGAATATACGAAGACTGCACTTGAGGCTATACGGATATATTTTTTATAGTTCATTTGTCTCGTTGTAAATGAACATTTTTAGAAATTCGGAATGATTACAGGCTCCTTATTTAAACGCACCAGTTTGCGCAAACTTAAAAGTTTATTTTAATTTGGTTATTCAATGGTTACTCACCGAATTTCACGGTATACCACGGGCCAGTTTCACGTCAATACCACGCTTTCTCACTTTTTTCTATTTTGCCAATAACTATTTTTCGTATTCTTTTTTTCAATACTTTGCCATGCTGTATGCGTAGCCAAATAAATTTCCTACTAGTTACTGCATTTTTGTGTGTTATAAATACAAAATTGACCAACTCTCCCCTACACATATTCACCTATACCTACCTATTCACAAGAGTGGAATATCGTGGTTCGGGTTCCTTGTGTTGTGTCCTCATAGTCCAAGTCCGCCCCGGTCGTTATTTACATACTTAATAATAAAATAGAGGATCCGAGCGCAAATCATAAATTGCCGTCAAATTCGCATGGGCAACAGCTCGATCGGTATATACCTATGTATATTTTTTGTAAGCCAACGGAGTGAAGTAATAAATGCGTGGTAAACGAGCGACGACGGATTATAAAGTAAAGACGATATCGCAGTCTTTGATCCTGGAATGAAAGTGTTTGCAATGGTAATTGTAACTCGAGGAAACGAGAAACGTAGGCAAGTACGTTCGAATTCGAGATATGTAGTTCGATCACCGAGAATACGTAGGTACTATAGGTACATATTCTATAACTCGGTGTAATAATATAGGTTTTGGGTGAGGGGCGCGGTGTCGTTGGCTCGTCGAACGTGCGTGTTACGACCGCTTGTTTCTCTAGCCCTCGTCGCCACATGAATACGAGATGCGGCCTCTGAATCTGGTTTGCATAGTCAAAACGTGGTCGGCTAGTCGATCGGGGCTATCCATTTTTAAAATCCACCCATATGGAAACTATATTTCTACCACGTAGCGATTCCCGTACCACCGACCACGAGCCAGGAATCATTCCTCCGAAATGCCCGTGAATATTGATGAAGATAGTATCGTCGAACCATTTTACCATCCACCACCATCCACTGTTTCGTTCATTTTTCTCGATCCGCGCCGACAATCATCATCGTTTCGAGTGCCCATGCTCGTCAACAACAATTTCGAACGATCGGAATATCTATATCGAGCGTCTTTCACTATCTTAGGTATACTATTTCTCACTTTCTTTCACGATAGTTAAGAGACGAGCGGTGGAAGGTTAGCCGAAAATTTCTTTATAATTGTCGTTATAATAATTAACTCCGAGTTCGTTTACCGAACAAACCTGTGAATAATACAATGTGACAAAAGCGCAAGGCTGTACTCTATATGCTGTACATCGTTCCAGTATAAATGCCACATTTATTCAAAGTAGATATTATAAAAGAAATATTACAACGTAGGAAATAAAAACTTGGTTGACCGCCTCTTTTGGCGTTTGGTGAGAAATACGATCTCAGAAACGAGCGAGTAATAAGCCTCGAGATAAACGAGACTGTCGCACATTCGAAATAGTCTTCCGATTGTTTCAAAATAAACGGAAAAGAAAAGCTCTCGGCTGCGTAAGAATTGAGGAACGTGTAATGAATTGCGCACCCGGGTTCTCTCAGCAAATGCGAGTCGGCGCGATAATGGCGGTCGTTATGAAGGAATCAACTCCCTTTCCAGGAGTGCGCCGCACCCCTCGAAGCCACCTACTTGATCTGCCGTAACCATGGTGACCGCCTTGTCCGTCGAAGAGAACTCCATTCGCAACATCTATACTGTTGCGAACGGCCTTCTCCGCGCCACCTGCTCTTACTCCACCACTACCTACTACCATTTAAGAAAGTAAATCGTACCGTGAGAGGTTTTAAACCAAAGACATATATTTCCTCCAGCAGCCTCTCAATAATGCATGAGAAATTAATCGTTTGAGTCGTTGCCATTTGTGGCATAATGGACATTTCCCATTTCGTTTTTCCCCCATCGTCACACTACCTACGCGTTCGCATCGATCTCGTTGTCGCAATTCATAGCCGGTTATTTGCAAATTATTGGTGGTGGGTGTTGATGGGGGACGGAGGACGGAGATCAATTCGGAATTATGAAGAAACTTAAAAAAAGGACAGCTTCATTCAGCGAGCGGTCGGACAATCACGATGCTCGCACGCTTGCGGCCCACATTCAAACATTTCCTCGTTTCCTTTATTGCCAAATAATGTCAAAGATAATATGCCTCGAATATTCTCTCACTAGGAACCGGGACACAAATCTTTAGAGATGGTGAAAATAATTATTTATCATCGATATTGAAGAGGCTCGCTAAATGCCGGCCGTTGCATCTACGTGTTTAAATAAGTGAAATTGTAGGCCCGTATTTGGCCCAAAAATCGGCTTTATAACTCATACGGGGCCGATTCCCCTATTTTGCAATTACCGAAACTTCATTTCCATCCATTATGCCACATTTTGACAATCACCGGACGTACAATGGGTGAAGTCACGTGTCCCCTGTTAAACGCCTGGCACGCACATTTTTGTCTACGCGAAAAATAGCGGGAATGATTGATCGATCGATCACACATTCGACCGAAAGTTTTATACACGGTTTTCTAAGTAAGTGATCGATTCGAAAATGATTATGGTCTCGTTTCGTCGTTACGCAGAAACAAAAATCGAAAACAAATCGTACTTTCAATACGAGTTTGGGATTTCCAAAATGTTAGGCAGTAGTATCGTCCATGACGTTGACATGATCACGCCCTTTTGCAGATGGTAAACGGCGTTTGAATCCGTCCCCTCGTGCATCGTCCGTTCATCGACACCCATTTACTAATCGGAACGCTCGAAGAGATTTTTTCGGCGAATAATTCACAATCGAGGAGGCGCGGCGGGCGGGGGGGGGGGGGGGGAGAGAATGGTATCGATGCAAGGAGGTAAGAATTATTTGAAATTGATGAGACTGTCTCGCACGCGTTCGGGTATCGACGAGACGAGAGAAGGCCTTTACGGTTGCAGTAGCAGCATGTGAGGAAGGGTTTATAGGGGAATGGGTCGCGTGCCGAGCACGTGGTTGTTGAAGGAAAGGGGTGTCATGTCGACGAACCCTTTTATTGGTGGCACGCGGACAACTGTGCGCTCGTATCGTATCCAAAGTCTCTCGTGTATCATTGTATTCCGAATGTATTATCGCACATACATTGTGGTGGATAATAATAATAATAGATAGTCGAAAGTAAAACGTATTTTGCTCAACGTTTCTAATGCACTTCGGCTCATCCTGGCGAATTCTAAAGGCGCTACTTGAAACTTGGTCATTTTGCCCTACAGGAATCCACCTCGATTTCAACTTCAGTGAGGAACGGCGCTAAATAAAATCGTAAAAAACCAAGATAATACGTAATCTATATTTTTTGTCCCTTCCGTGAGAATTTTAGTTATAGTGAAAAACGTTCGCATTTCGTTTGCGTTCGATGACCGAACATTGCTCGATCGAAAATAATGACGAGGCTACGATAAAACAATCGATTTATGGATGTGTGTTATATATTTATAGTTATCTCGAAATTCTTACGATCCCTGCCACCTACACGAACGATGCTAAGCATTTCCCTCCATAATGTTTAATTTTTTCAACGCATCGAGCTTCGAAACACAATTCGTAACAAGACACTCAGCTTATTCCTTCCAAAGCACTTGTAAATTATTTATCTGTGTAAAACTCGTATTCGCCAGATCATATTACTAAATAACGTGTTTTTATAATCTCGATATTGGCAACCGCGCCTAGTTATTATTCGAGGAGAAGCGAGAAAGAAAACTTGTCGTTCCGAGTTCATCTAGAACTTATTGCCGTTCGTTTGTTTGTTTATTCGTTAACGAAATTGTATCGACTCTGTACAATCAAAAGACCAATGTCGATCGAATATTGTTTGCTTTTATTTATTTTTATTTTTTATTTTTTCGTATTTTGACCTGGGGATTAAATGGAATGGAGAAAAGAAAGTCAAAATTTAATCGCGATGGCAATAGCGCGGCATCAGAGTACGTACTTACTCCTTAGAACGAAGATGACTTTGACTTATAACAAGGACAATTGTTTATTTATAAGAACAAAAATACAGCGCTAGTAGTAGGAAATTTATGTGCCTACGCTTACAATTAGACAAAATATTCAAATAATGATACGAAAAATAATTGCCAGCAGAATAAAAAAAATGGGAAATCGTGGTATTGTCACAAGTGATCTGATAATACCGTTCCCCTGTTAATTCCGTGAAATTCGGTAAGTAACCATAAGACAAAACATTTTGTTAATTTGCACAAACTGTTGCGTGTAAACAAGGAGTCTGTAATCATTCCGAATTTCTAGAAACATTCTTTTACAACGAGATAAATGAACTATAAAATATATATCCGTGTAGCCTCGAGTGCAGTCTTCATATATATTCTGGATTCCGTATTTTTTTTAATTTTAATTACCTAGGCGCTCCCGTTTGATAATACCGCACCCTGGCCGCCATATTTGCCAAACTCGAGCATTTCATTTTATAACTTCAAAGAAATACAGTTAAGTAAATTGTATGTCAAAAATTCTTTCACACATTAATTCTACGACATCTTTGCATTTCATATCTATGGATTCAATGTGTCACAATGTGAATACAGTATGACTTAGCTCTTATCGTAAATGTCTTGTACGGCGCAATGTTTCCCCGTGGCCGCTTCGAACAAACTGGCGGGGCTCACGGGGAGGGTTAAGCGTGACGGGCTATGATATTTTGGCACTGGATATAGCGCAACCAGTGTCAAGTTTTTGAGATATGTAGAAGCGCGGAATTATGAAACGCGCGCGCAGCATTATCCAACTCTCGCCTACCTATATACGGGAAGAAATCTAAGATATCGCGCGAGCAGAGCAAGAAGGGCGTATGCCTTATATTAGCGCACAGACTACATGTCCTTTTGGCTTTAGTCACGCAATATGTTCATCAACGTACTTATGATATATACAGGGTGAATCATAATAGGTGGACACCACTTTTTGATGGTATTTACCATGCGTCGTAAATTACCGACTACCTACAACTGGATTGCTTGACCGATCCAGAGATGGCAGCTGCTTAGTGACAGGCAACATACATTCATACATCTTCGCCGATTTCGGTGACATTTGGTATGCTTGTAGAATGGATAAAAATACAAGATATGAAAAAACTTCAAATTGCAACAACGTTTATTTTTTCGCGTACTATACACTGGATATCAGAATGGTGCAGATAGCAACAAATCTCTTATTATTTATTGCAAATTTGTAATTTTTTCATACGTATCTCCGAGAGTTTTTAACCGATTGGGATGCAAATTAACATAAAGGTAGAGGATGAAAAAATAAAGTTGGCGGGTTTGTTATTTTTTCGATATCTCATAATTAAGGGGTTGAAACTGCCCCTCGATTTTTTAGTCAATTGTATCGTATGGTCGGGTAGCCTTTTGCCATTCCGGGTTAAATTTACGTTAATATAAGTTCGTTTGAATACACGAATACATATTTGTAAATTCCACTCACCCCCTCCCCCAATCATCCCCCTCGCGAACGTTCGAAGTTCTTACCGTGTGGCATGGACGAAAATTTGTAGATATAAAAATGGGATGAAATGAAAATGCAATGAGTCGAAATAGTCTGTACAAATTAATCCGACCATACGATACAATTGACTAAAAAATCGAGGGGCAGTTTCAACCCCTTAATTATGAGATAGCGAAAAGATAACAAACCCGGCAACGTTATTTTTTCATCCTCTACCTTTATGCTAATTTGCATCCCAATCGGTTAAAAACTCTCGGAGATACGTATGAAAAAATTACAAATTTGCAATAAATCACAAGAGATTTGTTGCTATCTGCACCATTCTGATGTCCAGTGTATAGTACGCGAAAAAATAAACGTTGTTGCAATTTGAAGTTTTTTCATATCTTGTATTTTTATCCATTCTACAAGCATACCAAATGTCATCGAAATCGCGCGAAGATGCATGAATATAGTTGCCTGTCACTAAGTAGCTGCCATCTCTGGAGCGGTCAAGCAATCCAGTTGTAGGTAGTCGGTAATTTACGACGCATGGTAAATACCATCAAAAAGTGGTGTCCACCCATTATGATTCACCCTGTATACACATGCAAGATGCATGAAATACGTATGAAATGCAAATACGTTGGGTGTGTATAGCATTAAAAAATAATAACATAAATTCTCTTTAATTGGCACAATGGGCGCACCGACATGAGCTCGTGTAGCATATAGCGCACCAGGCGATCGAGAAAAGAGGGAGATGAACAGAGAGATGAAGTAATGCCGGTAACCCCGCAAGTCCTGACAATTAAAGTTCATACGGCTGGGGAGATCCTGATGCATAACATATATAACTTCCAAGTACATCAGAGCTGTGCGTGGAGCTCCCCTTTTTTCTTCAGTCGGCAATGGGTTCTAGAGCGCCGCTGCTCATAATTACGCGGTAATTAGAGAGGTTTGTCGGCAATTAACATCGTGAATATCATCCCCACAGCATCGCATTGCACCGACCATTATAGTCTCGTAGTATCATCGTAATAGTTAGCACTGCTCGGCATATATGGGACGTTCAACGGCATGTAAGTCGCCCAAAAAGCAATTTATAAATATATTTGCAACGATTTTGTTTAACCGATTCGCATCAACCAACTTATTGTACTTATTTATCTTCAATTAATTATTTATCTTTTCCATCAAATCAGTAATATTTTCAGAGATGTGCATAGTATTTTTACTATTCGTACACATCAATGTATAGTATGTTTTGTTTTACAATTATTTGAATTTCTATGCAAATATTGAGGAAAAGTAGGAAGGGAACGAACGAACTCATATATTCAACAGCAAAAATGCAAATTATCCACAACGTTAAATTACGAAACTTTTAACAGCCTAAACGGTCCAGTATTTTATAATTTCTTTCGTATCTCACAATCACTGTGACTAACAAAAGAGAAGTTTACCTATCGATTTATAATATTGCATCAAAATTGTTCCTTTCTTGCCGAGGCTTGAAGATAAATGCCTTGCTAATAAAATTTTCGACCTCACTCAACTCACACGTAGGTATATAATATAATATTTTCACTTATTGCATAACGAACAATTATAAAAAATCGGGGTAATTGGTTTTTCTCACAACTCAAGAAACCCTTCTCGAAATATTACAACAACAAAACAGAACAACAAATGGAAAAAGTTTCTTTTCCTTTCTGCACAATTAGATCAGCTATTCTCATTATATATAGTGATTGGTATTAGGAAATTTTGTAGACAAATTTATTTCTCCGCTCGTTTAATTGGCATTGATTTTGAAAATAAAAATGGATATTTACCTGATATTTGCATCATATTTACGTCTTGTATGACGCATAGGAAGGCTCACAGCTGTGAGTCTCTTATGAGTGCTCCCATGTACATCATATTTGTATCATATGATGAATCCCAATATGATGTCGAAATGAAGCAAAGTTGTACTCACGTGAGCATTCATACGGTGAATTCATTAGCACTAGTAAAATCGACTCACGGAAATACAAGAATAAGTACATGCATATGGGGCTCATATGGGCGTCACGGCGTGACGAAAAATGACAGAGAAATGCTCATATCCCCACCACCGTCGCGTTGAATCATAATGATAAAATCGTCAGTATACTGACGAGATATACTCTATTCAGTATATCCCAATATATAGCTGCAAAATACATACATATCTGTATTTGTGTGAAAATACGGGTACCACAAATTTCTCAAACAACTAGAGATCCGTTAAAGACTTTACAAAATCGTTGTCAGCATTTCTGCCGACTCGCCACTTTCTTTTGAACTCGGTTATATACAAATATTTCGCGACTCTGCCCGCGAGAATCGTAGCCATCTATCGGACTCTAGCGGTACTGCCGGCGCGGTAATTACTCGAGGCAACATACATATCGCCATCATATGGCGCTCATGCGATGTATTACTGAAAAAATGCATAATACCGCCATAGGATGTGTCACTTAGAAATGCGCATACGCCGTCATATTGTGCTCATCGAATATGTCATTGCTATATATGCAAATGGCCGATGTATTGCCTGCACGATATCTACACTACCAATGTTAACCCAATGAATACATTAAAAAAATCATTGCATGACTGCCATATGACGCCGATATGACAACATTCAATGCAGAATTTGAAATGTCCGTCTTATGATTTCACGATGTAGTCAATGTATGATGCACTGGCAAACGTCAAATTGCAATCAAAATGAATCAAAATGTATCGTCAATTCAGGATACTAAATGCGTTCATTACATGTTATAACAACATTGAAATCGATGTGCTGTAAAATTTGCTTTTTCCGATGTATGCACAGCGTGAAAATCACGACTGTCTATCTGGGGTGATAAGAATATTGTTGTGTCATAATGTATTGAATGCTGGCACTATAGAAATAAGACAAACATTTGACAGCAGAAAGAGTTAAAGCTTAACCTTAAATGGGATCTTACATACATTTCAATAAGGTACGTCCCTGTTCCTCCAATCACAGTAAACTTCACGCTGGTCACCCAAACCCATCCACAAACACTCGCACCGCTGATTGCGTTAGTCCTTTATAGTGACTTAACCCTAACTGCCCGGGTAGAAATTGTAGTACGGCCCCGCTTCGGGCGCTGTCCGGCTGCCTGACTGCCATGTTACGGCCCTCGCACGGCAGCCGGACAGCGCCCCGTTAGAATCGGTAACGCCTCGCCTGATACGGTCCTGATCAGGATGCCTGATCAGGGCGCTGATGATTGCCTTACGAGTGCCATAATAGTGCCCTACTACAGTTTCTTCCCGGGGTAACATAACCTAAATCTGTACACAATCTATAAACACTTGTCAAAAGATACATTTTCACCAACGCGTGATACGGGCGATACGATGCAATGACTTTCCGTGAAAATTAAAATATATAATGGTGTCCATTGATTTCAGTAAAATGTATGAGTATGGAACATATGAGTTAAAACGGTGCGAAAAAACGATTATATCGAAACCGTAAACAATTTCCAATACCTATTAAAAAATAATAAGATATTTCTATTGAAAAGTGCTTAAAAAATGGACAAATTACGATTATCATTCATGTTATTATTCATGATGTTTCGTTTTTATGTTCATGAAAAAATAATTTTCCTCGTCTACTTATCCTTACTCTCACGCCTTTCCACTTGTGAGAACGCCAGCGTCCATCTGTGTTTCAACGTGTGAACTAATATACGAACAAACCCGGGTAGAAATTGCCTAAGGTTTGCCTTACTTCCTACTCGGCCGTGATCAGGTAGCGCTACGGCTTGCCATAACACGGCAAGCCTGAGAAGGTCCTGCAAAGGCCTGCCGTAAGACGGCCGTACTCACGCTTGCCTGACACCGCCGTAAAACGGCTGTGCTCAGGCTTGCTTGCCTTTTACAGCGGCCTGCTATATTAGTTCACACATTGCCACACAGATGGACGCCGGTTCTCACAAGTGGAAAGGCGCGAGAGTAAGGATAAGTAGACGAGGAAATTGTTTTTTTCATAAGCATAAGACCGAAACATCATGAATAATAACATGAGTGTTAATCGTAATTTGTCGATTTTTTAGCACTTTTCAATAGAACTATCTTATTATTTTTTAATAGGTATTGGAAATTTGTTTACGATTTCGAAATGATCGTTTTTTCCATCGCTTTAAGTCGTATGTTCCACACTCATACACTTTACAAAATCAATGGAGACCATTATATATTTTAATTTTTACGGAAAATCATTGCATCGTATCACCCGTATCACGCGATGATGAAAATGTATCTTTTGACAAGTGTTTATAGATTGTGTACAGATTTAGGTTATGTTACCCCGGAAAGAAATTATAGTAGGGCACTATTATGGCACCCGTAAGGCAATCATTAGCGCCCTGATCAGGCAGCCTGATCAAGACCGTATCCGATTAAGCGTTAACACTTTCTAACGGGGCGATGTCCGGCTGCCGTGCGAGGACCGTAATACGGCAGTCAGGCAGCCGGACAGCGCCCGAAGCGGAGCCGTACTACAATTTCTACCCGGGAAATTAATGTGATAGTATGGCTGTCTCAGCAGGCCGCTGTAAGGCAAGCATGAGTACGGCCGTATTATGGCAAGCATTGGAGGGGCGCTGTAAGGCAAGCATGAGTACGGCCGTCTTATGGCAAGCATTGGAGGGGCGCTGTAAGGCAAGCATGAGCACGGCCGTCTTACGGCAGGCCTTTGCAGGGCCGTACAGGAGCTTCTCAGGCTTGCCATGTTATGGCAAGTAGTAGCGCTACCTGATCAGGGCCTAGTAGCAAATAAGGCAAACCCTACAAAATTTCTACCCTGGTGACCTTTGTGCTTAGACCAGTTGGGTTGGGTTTAATAACTCAAACGAACGGTAACGTAGCCCTTCCATAGGTAACGAGCTACCTCTTCTTGTATGAGAATTAGCTTGTATCAGCGATTAACGAACTCGACATTCGAAAACTCGAGTTATTTCAAACCGTCCGTGTAAGAGATGTGGCACATTGCAACGAGCTTAACGGCATTGCGTCGGGATGGAAACGAAACCACCAACCGTTATCGGCATAATCGTCACAATTTTAGTTATTAAAAGCAATATCACCAAATTAGATCCTTAGAAAAATAGCTTTTTCGGCAATTAGCACATCGATAATTAATAATTTATTAGAATCGACGCAGCGAACCGCTTCGGTGAGATAAATGCCGAAGAAGAAGAAGAAGAAGAAGAAGAAACGATAAATCCATCGATCAATTTCCGACCGTTATATGAATAAAATTTTTGATCGCTGTTAGGTAGGTACTATAATTAATATACACCCAGTGAGTGTTCGCGCGTATTTATTCTTAAGATATAGCGATGTCTAAAAGATGGTGGATAGTTCTTAATGGTTAGTTTTCTCCGACTACGAGATGGAGCGTTGATAAGTCATCGGTAAATTGCCGAAAAACTTAGCAGGTTCTTTTGTGCGATACGTTTATTCGAAATGCTTAAAGCCATGGATTGTTGATCGCCGAGACTTTTGAGTAATCAATGAAAGCACACAAAGTTTCAAGGTTCGTTGCAATTAGACACGTTTAGGCAATACGATTAAACGATTAATTATTCACTCACGATGGCTCGTTTATATTTAGGTTACAAAAACAACGTCGAGTGCTCGACGAAACTCTATCGTCAGAACGCGTCGAACAATTTTCACTGGAGTATAGTTAACACGGGTGGGAAGTCAGTTAAGCATAGTTAAGAGGCTCGCGCGAGAGCCTAACTATACCACGAATGTGTCGTCGAGAGTGAGGAGGCGCTTGAGACGCGTCGAAAGTGGCGCCAGGCTTCGAGCGGCAAGCGTATAACCCGGGGGGCCCGGAACGACAAAGCTTATATACATACCTACACCGTGGGGTGAAATCCGTTCAATTAATTATCAACTTTGTTGCTCATCGACGGACGTGCGCCATATTTTCTACAGGATATCAATCTCGTTAATTAGACGGTAATGATCAAATATTGACCAAGTCAGATCGTCTATCGAAAGAGTGCAGACGACAAATAATCATAGCGAAGAGATTGCATGTTCTCGTATATGTCCCTTCGTGCCGAACTTTCTAGCCCGAGTCGGATTATTATTGACGGAGTTGATTGTTTAGAAAAGCATGATGAGGGCGATAATGGGTAATAATCGATCGATTTAATGTCCTAATTAACTCTCCGCCCATCGAGCAAAGGCCATATACGGAGGGGATAGGAACGTTGTTCGGGGGGAATGATTATTTAAGCAAGTTGATCTATAAATAATTTTAACCAATCGATGTGTATCGTCGATTAATCGAACTTTGCCAGTTTGCACTCAAAATCGGATAATTTTTGAGAAAGCTCGCTACTAGAAAACAAATTTAATATGCCCGGCATTAATAGCATCAAATTAATTTAATAAGCATTCTTGATTGATTTTGACGATGTTGGAGAAAGTACATCATAGTTAGGACAGATAACTGCGATCGAGTCAAGTGGGTTCACAGTTGCGACAAAAAGATTCTCTTTCGTACCTCCGCGTTAATAGGTAGATACGTTCGACGTCATTGTCGTCGAAGCAGCTTGTGGTTGCCAAAAATCTATGATAATGGTTTATTGCTAATCCGATATAATAAAATAATTAATTTAAAACGAAGTCTCTCGCCCGCGGGTATCGGCAGCTTCGTATCTGTCGAAACAACTTGGATGGAAAATCCGTAGGAACTATGCCAAGTAGGTATGTCTTTATGTTTCTCGAATTCCATAATAATGATGCGAAATAACTTTCCTTAGGCTCGGATCGCTAATTGTATAAATAAATATAAATTTATTCGCGTCGGAATAGTGACCGAAACTTGGCAACGTCGCAACATTCTCTCACACTGGTAAGATTTCTCGGAACATGATCGATCAACCAGTCTCCCGTATACAAGTAGGTATATGTTTGTTCTTCGATTGTGTAACGGGGCGCGAGATTAGATTCAGCCTCGCTTTAAACGTCCGATGCGTTCTTGTAACGAGTGTCGCGATCGCTCCTGCTACTTCAGCTCCATCTTACTTACAGTCGCGATAACTATCCCTTATCTTGGATTATACTATTTTTTAGCATGCCTTTATCGATGAGAGTTTTCATTTTTTAAACCTATCAACAACGCTGTCTCCATTTATTATAATTATAATTATTATTAAATAGGCATTTCGTGTACCTATATCAATAATTAGACACGTATAAGAGAGAATAACGTACTTTCATTTAGCATGAACTAATTATTCGGCTAACTGTTCAGTTAGCACGATAATCTGCAATTGTTCTGCAAAGTTCCGAGTTGAATGCAAAAAAGCTGGTATATCGGTGGCGAACGCTTCGCATATGAAAGAACATATTATGAGTGAGTGGTCTCCGATGCGCGAGGGTAGTACATAAGTGCACCTCGAGTTGGGTTCGCGTAGTTCGGGCACTTCGTCGGGCACTTGGATGAACTCGCCTTTGGCACTTTGCGCTCAGCGCCTAACAATATAACACCATAGTTCGTAAGTGTAAGCCTACAACTACCCTTCTCACTTTATGTTCTCTCCCCCCCCCCCTCTCGTTCGATCTATTTTTATTGTCAATTAACGGAATATTTTGACCACTTGTAAAAGGAAAAAGATTATTTTCCAAACTTTGCGAATACCACATAGATAAATAGGTACATAACGTTGTTGCGGCTGCGAAAGTTCTAGGCGGTACAGCCTAAGGATAATGATCTTTGTGTACAACGATAGTGAGTGATCGAGGCAGCAACCGGCGGCCGTGATTGCAATTACCGCAACAAATTTTTGTTCGTCGTTCGAATCATACTGAAATCAGGAATGAGGAGCTTCTGACACGACATAAATGAAAAAGGTAATATTTTACCGGTCGGCGGGAGCATTTAGTCGACTGTTATCCATGTAAAGAGATGAAGCATGAGAAATGTGAAAATTACCGACTTATATCGCGAACTGAGGGCGATCATACTTACCTCGATCGTCGAAAACTCGAGAAAAACAACATCAACAACAACAATGACAAGAAAAACAATTTTTTCTAAATTTTCTAAAATGTCTCGTGCCATTTTTATTGTTTGAATTTTTGCGTCCGAAAGAGGCTGCATCTTTCGTGTAATTACATATGAAAGTTAATTATAATTTTTAATGGTATATTGTAAAACGACAAAAATTAACACGGGAGTGGGCCGATGACCTCGCGGAGTTGGCGTTTCCTCTGTTCCGTACGAAGAACCGAGTCTCATTCCCCCTCGGTGTTCCACTACCCTTTATCTCGTGTCAGAACCACTCACGTTGATATAATATATCGTTCGGATTAGCAGAGCCCCTTATTGTTTTCCACTTCTCGCCAGTAAACCCCTCCTCATTCTCTCTGGTCAGTCTCCGTCGTTTTCCGCTCTCTCTTTCTCTCTCTCTCTTTCTCGGTCCACCGCTGGTGGTTTCTGTTCTCTGTCTTCTCGTTTATTTTCTCCAACACTCGTATACCACTCTTCGCTACCTTTTCCATAGCACAGTGCTGCTTCACTACCCACCCACCCACCTCCCCCCCCCCCCACCTCTTGCCATCCTGGCGCAACCCTCGTTCACGTTATAACTTAATTACAAGAAAAGGGGGCGCGCGCGAACGAACGAACGAATGTGCCGCCCCGTACGAGTAAGCAACGAAAGCTGCTGCCATGTAGCCACTACCATTTCCTTTACGTTTCTTCTCCCCACCCGATATATATTAGATTTTCCGTCGTTGCAAACTTTTTGCCAACCGGGGAATTATCTGCGGATGAAGTATGGCCGGTATGTTTCATACTCGTCGTATAAGCAGTGCGTGCTGAAAACCTGCAAGCGTTTCTCGCCCTCTCTTTGCCTGGCCTCCTGCTTCGAGGCAAAACAAAGTTTTCCTACTTTTCATAGTGGACATTCGAGCCTTTGTACCTATGCTATGATTAAATCGCTTTCTTTCTCTTTCGCCAGTGTTTCTTTTTAGATACTTGTTTCAGAAGATAAACGAGTAATCGTAAGTAGGTGTGTAAGAGCTCTTGTGCATTTCCTTCGAGATTGGAGAAAACATAATAATTTTTGTTTACCTATCGTACGTTTTTTCTATACACCATTAATCATGAAAATGAGCTTGGAGTATAAGCTACGATGTACCTACTACGAGGTATTTAATATTTTATTAAGAAGTACAGAGATATTTCTCATACGGTGGTTTGGCCGCGACTAAAAACTAATCGATATCAACACACGCTCTTGTCCCCCTCTTTTGGACCGCCCTTCTCGACGAATTCTTTCGTAAACACTCGACGCCTTATGTCTATATATATACATACATACATATATATATATTATATATATACATATAAAATATTGTGTCGCTTCGTTCGGCGTTGTGACTACTCGACCTCTCGACATGAACTATCCTTTTCTCTCCGGCTTCCTCTCTCTCGCCCCATCTCATTCATACGCAGAAGCCACGAGTTCTCTCGATATTCTTACTACGCCGCCAATTTCCAATTGGAGCGTAGTGTTGAGCGTCGCCGCATTTTTTCAAACAGGTACTATTTCTCGAACGAACATATTTTTGTTGACAATAATACTTTTTATTTCGAAAAATAAATATAATCAAGAACGGCTACGCGCTCAACGATAGCTAATACAATAACCCACACAAAAACATGTGGTTTTGAGACAAACTGATTGTACCCCAACTATTGTTTTTCTTCCAATACAAATTAACTTGAACTTACTTTAATGTGGAACCTACATATGTGGAATAAAGTATCTTCAATTGAGCCCAAAAAAGCATTAATCAATTTTAAAAGTTCACGAAAGAAACTTATTTTTCTGACCATCATAGCGGCATCCTGCCTTTGGCGCATTACTCATATATCGGTTGCCGAGACTCGGAGACGAGCTCTATCCGTGGATATAACTCTAGCCTGGGTGCCAACGCTGCCAACTTTCCGGTACAATAAAACACCCTGCCAATACTCGTAACATATGTTAGGCCAGAGGCGCCGGCGCAGTTACCTGACAAGTTACATATTTCCATCGGCTCCTAAGGGTAAGGTGCTAGTACGGAAATGCGACACCCGTGTAAGCCTTAGAGACCAAACGATGATTATTCTTAGGTATAGAGTTCTCAAAGACTTGGCACAGTTTGGACGATCACCTAATAGCCCGACAGGACAACTATGAGCCTATAAATCCAAACTCTGTCCGGATGTGGCTCGTTTGAAGGGAGAACAATATATTGGGAAATCTTTATCGAATTGGAAAATATATGATTTGTTATAGCATTACCTAAATTGGATAGCTTAAGGGCCTTACGACCTCTATGGATTTTCGAGGAACTGACGGTTAAGCTGCATTTGTTTTCAACATCATAATGTTCGTCTTTAGTCTTTAGGTATAGCAGAGGCGACTCGAGCAATAAGCGAAAATTATTCTTTCGGTACAGGAGTTGATGAAAAATATGTTGTATCGGAGAAAAAAGTAAAATATCGAATTGTAGCAACATAATTGCGTTCTCCGTTGGTAATTATCGAAGCCCGTAAGTATCGATATTAACGATATCGTTGCTTGACAACGAATCGCGTCACAAGATGAAAGAAAAGGGAGCTAAAAGACGGCGAGCCAGTCGTATGGATGGCGGCTATGGGAGACGGGTGATGGCGAAGGGGTGGCCGGCCCACTCGAATTGCTACAAAGGCTATAGAGGTACGGTGAGATAGAGGACTGGGAGGAAGAATGCCTCAGCATTGCCCCCGTTCTATCGAACGAACAACTCAATTGCGCGAAATCGAATTGGTGAGGGCCGGAGAGCAGGACGAAATTAATTACTTCGTGCTAGCCACCGTTTTGTTCCAGACACATGGCGAGAAAGAGAGCAGCACCAGAAATGTTATTTTCTTGGCAGAGAACACATTGGGGCGTATCGAGGCTGACGATATGGCGGATTAAAGTTTGGAACACATCGCGCAGAAAACTAAACCGCTCCTTTCTCATATATATATACCATACTATATGAGATATACATCCGGTACAAAGTTATTGTTAATTCATGTGCCATTATAATATCTCATTTCGTGTCAACAAACGAAAAAAGTTTCAACGGTAGAAGCACTTGAGCTCGGAAGGTTTTCGTGAAACGCAACACCGAGCTGTCGTCACACATGCGACAAACTGGGCACTAATCGTAAGCCTAACGACTAATAATTGTAAGTATTTTTATTTTTCATCGTGCATCTTTTAATCACCGTACAATGATAAAGTGTACGCGAAAACAAATGTTAAATAAAACGTTCGACATAAGGTTTAATGGCATGGAAGAAATGTGACACTTGAAAATTCGCACTTTTTTCGGCTTGACTGGGAAAAGCAAAAATTTTAGCCAAATTTTGAGCATTATATAAATTTGTACCCAAATATATATTAATTCTACACGTCCACGGGCCATTTTTTGTGAAATAATAAATTTAGTAAGTACAAAATCTGTTCGAGTCGAACGCTTTTTACCGATTGGCAACAGCCAAACTGAGTATTTAAAATAAAACCTACGTTTGATCTTACTTATTGTTAGTCTTGTTGTATGAATATTTTTTATCGGTTGTTCGACAAGTTCGGAAGCCAAAATGGCAATGGACAAACTTTTCAAAAACTTGAATATTCTATCGAATTCATAATACGTTCGAACATTCGAACTTTGAACTTCTTTAAAGATGCTTACTTGACCCAATACCAATCAAGATGGTCTTTTAAATCATATATTTAGGTGTTGTTAGCTCGATAGCCGGTCGCTTATAAATATTAGAGCAATGCCACTCTTTTTCGATGGTTTTGAACTTTCATAAAATGCTCAAAATTACTGCAAGAAAAGATTATTCTAATTATAGCAATATATACCAAAATCACTTCTTACGATATACCGAATATATCTATCGCGCTCTGCATCTAGTCTTTCACTCGACTCCTTCCTGCTGCCCTCAAAATCAGCCAGCGTTTGTACGTCACGCATGCGCTTACTCTGTTTCCAGCAATTCCGAGTATATAATTGATCCGCAAATATAGTTTATTTCGTATTATCATGAAATATCGCGCGTTCCAAAATTATTACATTTTCAAAAACACATGACAGACATTCTTAGAAGATTATTATAAACGACGCGGCCAGTCATAAAATATAATTTCATAAATCATACCCGTTTGAATTCAAAGTTGAAACTGCCCGATTTACATGTTTCGCAAATTATTGATATGCTTTTCATTAAAAAATTCACTCGGTTTTCGCCTGTAGAGTTATTATATTCACGTTATAAATGTTCGAAAATGGTATGTTGAAAGACTACGATTCCACACGTTCGACTATCGCTAGTTCAAATAACTTTGCGGTCAGCCATTGATATTTGTAAAAAATATCGAAAAGCGTAGTTCAATATTTGTTCTCACTGGTAGAATTGACACCGCCGAATTAAGATGGGCCTACGTTATTTTCGCTATGCATAGAAACGACAAAATGTTGAGCCTCTCGAAATCGAAATATTGATATAATTTAAAATAAGATAGTAGAATGGCGGGCGAAAAAATATTTGGCGCCGCATGACTCGATGTTTAATGCTGAAATGACCCATATTATGAATACGCTCAATCAGCAAACGGAATGAATAAAGCTTCCGACCACTTTAATCCTCTTTATTGTATCTCCCAGTTAATACCGCTGCAATTTTCACTTCCTTCAGTCGTTACGTTCTACTTATTTTCTAATAAATATTAACACTATGCACTTAAATTGCCCGCTTTGTATTTATAATTCTCATATTTTGTGCAAAATATAGCTGTCATTGCATGTTATTATTAGTGTAAAATATTGCACGCGAAGAATAAATAAAGGAAACACTTGGTCTAGTATATATAGCCAAGGCGAGATTCAAAAGATTTCATTTAACTGTGAAAAGCGATAATAATGAAAAACGGGGATAATAATGTCCAGCAATGATAGAAAAGTAGATGAGCGTAATTGGCAACGATTTGTCTATTATCATCAATTCTAGCATTTGCATACAATATGTCAACCGAATATTAAAAAAAGGCGAAAATAAGAAAGAAAATTTTCCATAATCTACAAAATAACGAAGTAATAAATATAAATTGGAACACGATACGTAATTAATGCTGACTGTCTCCCGTTTCAAATGGTTTCTATAGGGTGATACAGAGAAAGTACGTAATAGGCAATATCTTGACAGATAATATTTTTTAAATTCAATCCCATCGACCACGAAACAATATTTAAAATGAAATCAGTCGTATAAGTTATATCTGACATTGGTAAAATAATAAATGGTCGTATATATTCTTCGTAGTAAGTATATGTACGAATGTAAGAAAGAATGGAAAACAGTGAATAAAAACGGTTTATCGCGCTGCACTGTAGCTGAACACCACGTGACGTTTGCACACGCTTAAATTGTACCAAGTACTTTCGTGGATCGCTGTAGTCGCTCCAACAACAATCCCATGATTCATGCATTAACACACAAGTATTTTAGTGATTGGGGGAAGCTAATCTTATGCATTCCAGGCTACTTTATTCTGTTAATTTGCCGTTTATTTTCGCATTCTGAATATTGCGGAATATTACAATTTCACTTATAATAAATCGTTTCTGAAATGTGGACCATTTGTTATCCGAGATATTTATATTAGCATTAAAAGACACTTTTGTTTTATGACCGAGGATAGATATTAAGTAATTTTGTCCACTTATTAGATCGTCCAACGTCTTGTCTACGAACCATCGTGTTTGGACCATTAATTGATCCATTTATCGAGTGGACCACCAGGCACGGTACGTATGATAAAGTTACCGGAGACCGGGCGCGAGGGGTAGCACAAACACACTAACAATAGGTAGCTTCGTATACGGTATTCTCGTTATTAGGTCGTTCATTTTGCATCGGCTTTGGCTTACCATTAATTAAACAAAAACAAAAAGAAATATACGACAAGGCATGTGTAAATCGGAATGAAATATATCATGGGAAGTACTAAATTCTTTCGTGCATTTGTTTTTGGTCATTCTTTTTTATCGAATTTTGGTAGCCCACATATTTCTCCGCATCGATCAATCGATAAACAGCCAAAAAGCGTACGATCTAATAAATGGTTTCTTTATGTTTCTTTTTTTTTCTTTAATGCGCAAAGTATATTTAGATCCCTGCTCGACTATACTCTGATACGCAAAGAATGGGAGCATCTAAAATCAATGGTTTTAGCATAAAGACGAGGTTCTCATTATAGGATAGGATAAAAGGAGCAATGTCGGTCGCCTACGATTTTTGGTGGAACGAGAAAATGAAATTTGATCGAGTCCGAACTTGAGACGAGACGCAAAATCACACAAAGTATTTGAACCGCTGCATTGGCGGTTCGATGCGTTTCTACGATTCGCTCTGAATGAATAACTATAGTCGAGAAGAATACGTGCGATGTGTAATGCATGCGAGAGGAGCGAACGGAGCATCGAGAAGGTAAGAGGTGGAGCTTTCTTTAAACGTAGAATATAACTTACGTATAGAGTTCCGGATAATGAGACTGGCAAACTCATAACGCTTAATTAAGGCGCGGTTCCGTAGTTTGTGCGGGTACCCATACAGTTGGTATATGGATGAAATGCCTTTAAGTCCTCGAGAGTATGCTCACGTTGTTCGGGCACGAAGGGTCCAATCGCGAGGTCGTGTGGGGGGTCCGGAGTGCTCGCGTGCGCGCAATCGTGACCAAGCCGAGCCGCGGGAAGATCAGGAACGCAGCCAGATCTCACGATAACAGTGTCCGATAAGAGAGCGGCCTCCCAAGACCGTTACCTCCAATGATTGATATCGTAATGAAAATAAGATCGATGTTTGGAGACGGAGAAGCAACCGGTCAAAATCTAGATTATATTCGTCAAAAGGCTCTCGATCACTAATTTCACGGAATATCCTTAATTTACGCAAAGACAGTATTTTCGCGGGAATAAGCTTTTGATGCTGCAATTCGAAACGATCCATGGACACGTAATGCTAACCTTTATTCTCGTATGCGTACCTACCATATTAAAGAACGACCTTGTGTATAATCATCTACATGTAAATACTTATATTAAAACAGGGCATATTAACGTTTTTATTGCATTTCATTAGCAATAATGTTACTATAAGAAAATATAAGTATGTATATTCGAATTTTCGACATAAATAACTCGAGACTCGATTGAACTTATAATTCATTTGGGTAATAATTAGATTATTTAAAAAAATCTAATCCGTTTAATTAACTCGAAATTTCATACACTTATTAGTAATAGCCCGAAGTCGAGTTGGTACCTATACGAGTCTTAAAGAAAATGTGACACGTCACCGCGCACGTTCAAATATTCTCGTAATTATAAATAAATCGAGGACCACCGGGCCAATAAATATGTATAACCGTTTAGAATTGCGTATATTGATCGAAGATCGCATCGATTTGTACACAAGGAATATAGACTGACGCACGAGTGCAAATTATGTACTAAAGGCATATTCGAGCGAACTATACTCGTTACGTACCTATACGTGTCTCCTTACCAACATTAACATTCTAGAAAATGCATCTATCTACTTTCTTTATTATGTTTATTAAGTCTTTCATTGTTATCGTATCGCTATCATCAATTGATTGCAATAATTAATTTCGAAATCGGAAAATGTTATGTAATGGTGGTCCATTCTGATGCAAAAGAGAGAAAGAGGCCGTAATGGGATAATATTCGAGTCATTGACACGAAGGTAATGCGACATTGTACGGAGGTAAGTACCAACGAAATCCGTCCATGAGTTTGATACGAAGTGACGTGAGAAATAATCCTGTGCCATAATTCGCTGAAACTATATGTTAAGCCTACGAGGAAACACCGCAAGTGCGTATGTGCATATATATATATATATATATTCCTCCGATATATATAAAATTCATAAATTAACATGCCGTACGCACAATAATCAAACGCCTTAAGCCGTGGCGTCGACACAGTTTTCCGACGATGCGCTATTTCATTAATCGTATTAACTAAAGTGAAATTGATGGGTGACGAAGATTGACCTTTGCAACTTTGCAAAAAATTAGCATGAATTTGAGAAGAGTAAGGATGAAAATTATAATTTCGCGACCGAGGATACCTCTTGAGAGATTATAATGTTGCTGCTTGATGAGAAACCATCGGATACTTAATTCAAGTTGATACAAGAGGCCTCGAAGAATTATGGCCGTGAGTTACAAAGACGATGAAAGTGAAAAGTAAAAGGGGATTAACAGCACCGAACAAGTAGCATGTACCTTTTCGTTGACCCTCGTAGGTATCCCTGAAGTGCCTGGTACCTTAGTTATGGCAACAAAGGGTGCGAGCACGGCTAGACTAGACCTTCCTTCTTTAAAATGGCGGCATCGAGTTAGGAGTTGGGAGGAAGGGAGAGGAGGGTGAGCGACGCGGTGTAAAATCCGCTCACCCCAATCGCCGAGCCATTCGAGCACGGCGCACGCTCGTCTAATCAGGTAAAGGGGGTTTGTTGGTTTTGCATTTTAAAACGCCCCGGGTTCGGTCGCTCCGACCGGGGGCCTAATGCCCGTACGACCCTTCCGCACCCTTTTAACAATGGTGACCCCGTTTAACCAATGCACGGCATACTAATTTTACCACCCCGTGACCCCGAGCAATGGAGACGAGACGATTTTTCAAACGCGATTCTCAAATACAAAAGATAATGAATTTATTAATAAAGGTACTTGGTGATAAGACTAATGATGATACATTATAATAATGAATCGCCGTACCTACATCAATGACTTTGCCAAGATTATCGATTCGCTACGTTACATAATGAGCGTCGGTAGATAGTGCTTCGAATCACCGGACACGATCAGGACAAATATTGTTGCATTCATTGAACGAATCAACTTTTTAATTTTTTATTTCGGACCTGTTCGTATCGATTCGGAAATAGATACGTACATATCAATATAGGTCTAAACGTCTCCAATCAGTGTTTAATCGCATATAAATTATTGTATGACACAAGCTATCTCGATATCGGGCTTCCTGTAATTAATTATCTTTCATATTCGTCGACAACAAAATATTCAAAGTCATCGTTTAGACAAAATTTGGAAGGATAATTTATAAGCCGAAGATATTATGTACCTATTGCTTCGCGAATGTCTTTGAATATTTGGTACACACATATAACCATATGCATAATAAAATGTGTAGGTACCTACTGTGTATATTGTCGTGATACCCGGAATAGATAGACTCGAATTATTGAAAAAGACTCGAGATTGATTATTTATTATAAACCTCGACACGGCTCTATATGCTTTTATTTCTTGAAAGAGAGTGGTGGAGTAATCAATGTTTAATAATCCCCCTCCATGTCGAACGCATGATGTTTTGTTTATTCGTCAAATTTACTTACTCATACTCTTAACCATGCTCGTAACTATAGAATACATTACAAGACTTTGGGATTTTCAAGAGTATTTTTAATGACAGGACAGTTCAATGATTGAAAAAGTTCAGAATGTTATAATTCCCAGTTACGAATGATTCATTCATCACTTGCTGGGAGATTCCGATCTTCGGTCGGGCAGAAAAATAAGATGAGGGTTGGAGACACCCAGGGGTGAAATACGTTTCTTCGCATGGTCTATCACACGCCGTCGACCATCGCGCATACCCACATGATTCTCATGATTCTCGTTTCAGGCTTCTGACTACGTTAAAACGCTGAAAAATTCAAGGTCCGGGGCTATGGCATTGGAAATAAAATGTAATTCTTGTGAAAAAATGAACGTTACGTACAGACCTGTATAATAATAAGGGCAAAAGCTATGTGGGAAGGAAGATTATGCGGCGGCCAATGAAGCGGTGGCATAGCACGTTGCACGATGCGGGAGGGAATTCGGTGTACGTAATCGGATAATATCCGGTTAGGTCGTTGGGCGTGTGATTTTTGTAAGCATTCTGGTCTTATTCGATCGATATAAAGGTTGCTTATTTTCCGTTTTTTTTTCGCAAATAAAGACACCGATCGTGGCTCGAGTGAAAAGAAAAATGAATCTAGATGTATGACAATGTTCGATTACTCGGCCATGTTACGACCGCGTTAACTTACGTATTCGAAATCTCGGTTTTGCATCATCGTGCATGTTGCTCTTTCTCCGGAAGTGACAGATTCCCACAACCATTGGAACACCGTACTTATTATGACAATCGAAACGAGAGTTAGGCAGAAACAAATTCCGCAATGCAGAATTCGATAAACGCATAAAGTCGTTGTCGAACCACCCCGGACACTTTTATTAAATCGTCTTTACACCGTGATTAGCAATCGATAATTATATTTAAAAACGATTTAGTGATTTAGTGACGAATACGGTTGTACAAGTTATATCGTAAGAATGGAAGTTGTTTGACACATTTGAAATAACATTGTGCTGTTGGATTGGCGGTTTTTTGTAACCGAGATCCGCACAAAGATAAAGAAATATTGGAAGGATCGCGAAAATTGTTCGGCGGAAGGTTTTCAAAATTTCGATCAAGTTCGCCAGACGGGGGCAACTTGTCTACTGGTCGAGTAAAGAGGCATTCGTTGGTCGAGTTGGTCAGCATCGCCCCTCTTCTCAGCTGGCCTTCCACTGCTGCTGCGACTGCTGCTGCCGGCGCTGCTCTGGGGATCATCAACTCCCTCGTAGAGTTCAGAGGTGCGCACCCCCGCCTTTTGGCCACCACCGCCGAGTCTCGTGTGGCACGAGGGTACATACATTATCGGTTTCTGATCCTCCCGCTCACTTTCTCTTCTCCTGTTTCGTCCACGTCCACGCACATTTTCATCCGACAAGCTTACACGTACCTCTACCTACACCACTGCGCATACCCGGGGTCCAGAACCTGCCGCATTTCTTGTCATCCATATATGTATACGTTTCTGAATTATAGAAATACCACTCTTCTCGATATTACTTAGGCTGGAATAAGTGCCCTTTTAATTTCGTTCCGCTGGCCAAATATTTCTCGATCGAGCAATGATTTTTCAAAAAAATCCGCCTTAACGTTACGAAAATATAATTGATGTTCGATCTCGATGCACATGAAATTTATTTAAAACGTCACAGCATTGATCATTGATTTGACGTTATCGGGTCAATGTTCTATTGCTGTATTGAACAAAAAAACTATAAAAATTGGTCATTGGTTTGGTTTTTATTTTTCGCAAATTCAAACCAAACTGACTATCCCACCATATGTTTAAAGAAACAATAATACGAAAAGTACCTAATTCTTGAAAAATCGTACACGCGTTGCCAATTGTATTAAAGGAAAACGACTGAAAAATGAACTTGATCTTTCCAATCGGAAACAACGCTTTTCTCATTCTCCGTTAAATATCTTGTACACTCGCGTCTTTATTCGCTACTTTTATTCAAATCTTCATGTTTCTTTAGTTCCGAATAATTTGAATCTTTGCTCTACCAACTTGGTTTCCTCTCTCGTTTATTAGTCATCTTACTAATTTCCGTGTTATACCTGCAGTCCCACATCCGTACCGTTCCATCTATCTTCTCGAGTCTCACAAAGTAGCTTGTCAAATTATCGGGGAGGGTTTTGCCAAGAGGATTTTTGGAAAAGGAGAGATCAACGCGAGGAAAACGTTAGTAAATGCAATAGCTAGACGGAAGACGCGTGATTACATCCCGATGGAATTTTGACGACAAAATTTTCCGCTGTACATGTGTATGTATATACGTCGGAGATATGCATAAGCCGGCCCAGGCAGCATCTCGAGTGCGGGCTAAGAGTTGTTAAGGTATTACTATCGCAAACTGGGTTGAAATAGGATTTTCTTAAAATTTTGTGTAGATATTCTTGACATTAAAACGAACAACTTTTCTATAAGACGAAACATTTTCTGACGTCTAGAATTTGAGATATTTAATTACCAATTTTTTATTTTCTCCATCTAAACCCGTATAAATTGAAGTTGCGTTTCATTTATCATAAATTACAAGAAAAATGGATTCAGGATTTTTCTGAAAAAAATTGAACTCATAGTCAGGAATTAAAAAAATTTTATGATACCAGAATGGAATATTTCTGACGTATAGTTTTTAAGAAAATAAATAAATTATTAATACAGATTATAAGAGTCCATCGGGGAGAAGACGGCGATTATAACGTGTGGCAACACCGCTCTGCCTTCTGAAAATTTCAACACGGTAGGCTCACGCAGTGTGTATGTATGCAACACGACAAAATAGCGTCAGTGACCAGCGATGTTGCCACGTTTATGCCACTGAGTGTCGGACATTAGTGTACGAGCATGCGTATACGTCCGATATCAATGTGTGCAGCTAGGAACGTATCAAAACTTTTACTGCCCGATACTTTAAAAAATATTTAACTAATTTGTGAATATTTTTGTTTTAATTTTACTATACACTATTATGTTTTCATTCGAGAGTCAGAACTATTAAGATTGCATAGCATTTGAGATAAAACAATTTCCACCTCTTTTGGGTTGGTCGGGATAATTTTTCTCTGACCTCTCTTGCCCCCAATCTTAGTGGTGATATGAGCGATAGTAATACATTAAGTCGTAAACGAACGGTAGATGCTCTGGAGCAAAAAATATATATTTTCAGGCGTTTTTTTCCTTTACGTTCCGGGAATGAGGGGATGTATAAACGTGCTAGGGTCATATATTTATTTTCCGAACAGGTATATGGGGTGCGCGTCTCGAACTCGGAAGGGCCTCCTTATTTTAACTCAAATACTACGAAGGTACCAAGCTTCGCTGCGGATGGAGAATCGTTGCGGGCAAAATAAAAATTGGAAATATGTAGTATTCCTCTCATTTTGTTTATCGCATTAAAAGTTCCTTTTTGCAAGCAGATGTTACGAATTAATAAAAGTCAACTTGTACTTTGTTTTATAATTTCGAATATGTCATTGATAAACCCGTAAATCACGAGTCATTACAAATGACTCGTTCAATACAGCAGATTTAAGTTGTTTTGTGTCTCGAGCTATTTGACACATTACCATGAACGTTTGAGAGTCTACTGATTCTCAAGGATTAATCTCAAATATTGTTTTAAATTACAATCCCGTTGAATAACGATTATTAATAAATTTCGAACTAATCGATGTTTGTCAGAAAAATAAGTTTTTCTTAACGATATCGGCCCGACCAAAAATCAATGGCACAATTATTGATTGTGCATGGAATTCGCGGTCCAAGTTCAGTTATTATATAACGAAAGCTTACTTGCACGCTATCGGCATATAACTTATCGAAAATGGATGGCTTGTGGCAAGAGGGCGTTGTCAAGAAAAACAAATGAAAACTTGAATACGATTCTCCATCGGGCTTTCAAAATATGAATAAAATAAAATATGACTCGTGCTCGTTGCGTACACGGGATTTGGCGACCCGCGTTCACTTCTCCATCGCACGCAACCCAGCCCGTAACCCTCGCAACGTACCGTCTACCCTACCACTATACTCGTATGGAAAACGTCGCTGCTTCTATCTTGACGCATTTTTACCAAACGATAAACACGTTTTCAATCAAAAAATGGTTTAATTAAGAATATCCTATGAGAAACGTGATTATCGAATCGATCGACCACCGTGCAACATTCAATTGTTGGAAGACCACGGGTCGTTAATAATAATCAGGGTCGTGAGAAACTTTGGTACATTTATGGTACACATAGCTCGCTGCATGATTAACCATTTTACGAATCAACCGGCATCGATATTTAATGTACTCCTCTGCCATTTTCACATTTTGTTTGATCCGAAAAATGTATATCTCATTTCGAAGCATGAAATCCTTTTTGGACAGATTATCCCAGAAACTTTGAGAAAGGTCGTGCACTTTGCCGGGGTAACAAAATTAGCGTAGTCCGATAAGATGTTTTTATTTCAACATCTCTTTCTGTTTTCCAAAAAGTTGGAACTCTTGTTTTATCTGTGGTAATAATATTTTGAACATAACGCCACAAATAAAATGGTAATGTATCTAAAATACAGGAAATTCTTTATTTCCTCTTTTCAACTACATACCGATTATTTGTATAGTAAGGGGTGTGTACGCCTCGGGCATCAGGCACTCTCGCGCCCTCGGATTTTGGAGGAGTTTTTTAGCCCCTCCATGACCAGAGAGCCTCCTCGACTGGACTACTCTCCGTGACGATAGTCACGCACTCGCGGTACTCCCTCCTCGACAAGCAATGCGAATATATCCTTTATATTCGCATATAGGTTTTATATACGAGAAGAAATGGGGAAGAAGAAGAGCCGAGCGATACGTACATTCGAACGGTGCGCCACGTCGGGTTCTCGGTTCCCGAGTAAGTACATGCGAGTAAGTACACGCGCCATCATTACCGACCGACCGACAGACCGACCGACCGACCGACCGACCGACCGACCGACCGACCGACCGACCGACCGACCGACCGACCGACCGACGATGTATGTAGGTACTATGATCATCGCTTGACCGAGCAACGAACATAACACGTCACCCTCAATTATTATACACCCGGATCGATCCAAAGATGATCTAATTCGTTTAATTAATCAATTGACATAATTATTGGTGTGCCCGTGGCTAACTTGGGGAGCACTTGAAACCGGTGAAACTAATACGAGGCGCCACATCCATTCCCGAGCATGGATCCCATATGTTGTTCGCTCTCAATTATCATGCTCGTTGTCGCCGCTGTTTCTTATACTTTCGGCATAAAACTGGCAGTTACAACGGTCGTTATTAATTACTCGGTAATGATAGCAAAGTTATCTAATCGGACTTTAACGGATAATTAATGGCTCTCCTCGAGGAACATTTATTCTCATAAATTCGCATAGGACTTCGCATGCCCCTATCATCATTTCAATCGACAAATTATCCTATGATGTTTTTTAAAACTTTGTTCGTTATATAGGCCCCAGCATCGCGACAAGCCAGCGGTCAAAAGGGTCGATAGAGTCAAAAATCAATCGATGTTGTACCTACGTCGTTACCTGCGTGGGTCCTGCCCCTTAAAAGTGCAGTATTCCTTTACGCGAAATTCGTTTGGAGGTTTATTCTTTATAAACAAAGCGCACATACTCCGAGTACGTTCTATACGATCGATTGATCGTTTATGAACATGTATGAGGAATAAATAAGTTGTTGAACAATTCGTAATATCGTGCAGAGTATATATTGTTGTAATGTTGGGCCAATGTTGAACTTTTGACGAGAGTAGTTCTTCCTCGTCGAAATGTTACCGACCAGTGAACGAGATTTTTCGTTTAGGATGCGAACATAATGCGTTTTCTCCATACGAGCATCTGTCTCACGACTCTCAATTAATTGTAACCTATCCATTTGTATTCGATCACCATAATCGTTTGTTCGGTTGTTCCTCCTCACGCCATATATCTTTGTTCCAATAATCGTAATAATATCGCACATAATTTTTCGACATATATTAAGCATTTATATGGACCTCCAATCGTTATTGTAAACGCTGCTAACAAATAAATAACGGGCCGATTTCTTTTGCCATTATCTTGAAAGTACATTTTTCGAAATGGTGTCAATCAAATTTCGTGAACTATCGGTCCGATTGCTGTGAAATTTATACACAATAATTTTCGATATGTTATCTAAAATGTAACGTAGGTTTTTCCGATTACTGAATTAGTTTTCTTTCTATTGACGTTCTTTCTCGTAAAATGATGCTGAAAAATACACCTTTTTTCTTCTTTGGTAGTAGGTACCCAGGTTCTGGAGTGATCAAAAGTTCGTCCAATTGCTCATATTTTAAATTAGGTAAAATGAATTGTTTTAACGTCGCATTATATATTATGGTATATACGTATACATATATACCCTCGTAGGATTATACTTAAGTAATTGATTGCTTATTAGACACATTATCAGTGGATTAAATTTTTACGAGAAGCGTAAACTTTAGGATGCGTACAGGCAGACCACACAATGAAATCTATATTCAGATAAGGGTACCCGGTACACTAGTGTAGTTGGACGAATAGTAGATCACGGCAACATCGCAGTGTATCAGCTGCTCAGAAAATGCGCAGAAGAGTGCGCATCCATCTATTCGCCTATACGAGTCTATCTTTAACAGTGCGAAAAATGTCTAACGTGAATTTAGAAAATTTAGTGCGTTATAAAGGAGAATTGAAGCGAAAACAAATGGTTGAGAAGTAAGTAACTGAATTTCATTGAAATGAGGAAAGCTCAAGCTGGAAAAAAGAAATAAAGCAGGGATCCATACGTTCTGGAAGGGTTACGTATCGTTGACCCAAAAGAAGACAGCAAAACGATGATATGTCACAAATGCAAAGTAGTCCTTCCATTTAGCAGTATAATTCAGGAGAAAACTATAGGATTTCATTGCAAATGGACAGCAAAATGCGAAAGTTGTTCGGAACTCACGACAGTCCATTCGGGAAATTCGCATAGTTCAGAAAATAATCACTATCGCGACATAAATGCAAGAGTTTCACTTGTTAAGTATATTTTAGTATTATTGATCTAGTAAAAATTCTTTCCGGTCTTTGTATTAAAAGAAAAACGATTTTTTGAGCATAAACATTAACTCTGACGTTCTAACCTCAAATTGTAGGCACTGTACATTCTGGGACGAGATACGCGGCATTGGAAAAAATATCGGCCTATTTGAATATGCCCAGCATGTCTGAAGAAATCTGCAAACGTTATGAAGAAGAAGTTGGACCCGCAATGGGAAAAATCGCGAGTGAAAGGTGTCAGCGAGCTGCCGACGAGGAACGTCATTTGGTGGTCGAGAATGTCGAAAAACTCTGCGAGTTACTGTAATGACTTTTTTTTCAGGCTATAAACTAAATTTCCTTGGGTCTGTTTCAGACAACGCAGGGCTGCACAGCTAAAATCCCAACTTTGGATTGAGCAGGCTGCAGTGCACCGCTGCACATATGCAGCCTACAAGGAACTCGCTGCTTTTGTAGCACGACACGCTACAAAAGTAGCAGTCGCTGTGCAGCGCTGCATTATCCAAAATACACCCGTTATCTGCGGCATAAATAAAATATCTGTAAATAATGATAAATTGTATAATTTTAAATTCGACGACTATTTATAAGAATTTAATTCAGTTGAGTACTTCAGTTGAGCAAAAAAAGTATATTTGTTAAGGTATTATCCTCGGTATTATCAAATCGTAATTTTGTTTTATTTATGCCATAAGTGAATGACATTTAATTTTTCATATTTATTTCACTCCAATCCGATTATTTCACTCCGGTACGATAAAAGACGCTTTGCGCACGTTTTGCATACGTAAAGCATCCATTTTTGCCCGTGATAAAATAAAATTATATCCGATACTAGATGAAAAAAAAAAATTATTCTACAATTATAAAGGATTATACGCAAGGCAATTGGATTTGGTGCAATAAAATATCGAACAAACATCATTTATGGAAAAAAACATTTTTGTAACGTTTCCCGGGTTAAACACACGCACACACACGTTACGATGCAGTTCAGCTCCGTATGGCCCGCACGGACTCACACACAGAAAACGAGTTGGCTGTCCGTGTGCCGAGTTTACAGCGTTGCCGTGCTATCCCCTCCATGTCTCATACTTGTACAATTTTATCATGAATTTTGAACTTTGAACGTTAATATCTCGGAAACATATGAGACGATGGTTTTGGCATCTAGCCGCAAAAATTCCTAATATTTTATTCTATTACATATTCATTTTTCATAAAAATCTGTCTCGAGATAAAAGCTTAATTAGTGAGAATGTGACATTAACAGCGACATGGCATACGCGATACATGTAAAACAACTGAGTTTTAATGGGAGTTATTTCTGAATTGTATGAGTCAATCATTCTAAAATTTTGAGGAGATATAGATCCTATTGTAATTGATAATCTGTTAAAATTTAAGAAAAATCTGTCTCAAGTGATTTTACCTGGGAATTATCACGATACATTGTAGCAACATTTTCCACGAATAAGGTAATTTTTTTTAGATGCAACAACGGTGATACACCTGCAGCAACATACGCGCGTGTCGTACGGAGGGCCTTCGTGGAAATTTCTGTAGCACCGCCATTGTTTAATGTTATGGTAGCTTCACTGTAAAAAATTATATGAAATTTACAAGACTTTTCAGATACAAAAGGAATTGAATTTTACAAACTCAGTAGATGAAATTGAATTTGAGATACTTGTAACGTAAATTTAAAACAAGAACGTAAAGTTCTAACGTGCATATAGAATTTAATAGATGCAACAAGGATTTTCCAAGACGAGTTTGTAAATTTGTGGCAAATATATTGCAGTAACCGGTGTCTTGATTTGAAAATTACAACATTTGTATATTAATTTAACTATGAAAAACAGAGTATTGAAAATACAATACAAGTTTGAAACTTATTTATAGCTGTCTGAAAAATACAATACACGTGAACCTGAATTTTACGATACGTACAATTCGCGATCACAACATATTTATTTAAAACTGCGAAACAGGAATTGAAAAAGAAATTCATAAACGCTGATGAAAATGAGACCAAACGATGGAAAAATTATATGAAATTTACAATACATTTAAAATACAAAAGGAAATGAATTTTACAAACTGAGTAGATGAAATTGAATTTGGGACACTTGTACGGTAAATTTAAAACAAGAACGTAAAGTTCTAACGTGCATATAGAATTTAATAGATGCAACAAGGAATTTCCAAGACGAGTTTGTAAATTTGTGGCAAATGTATTGCAGTAACCCGTGTCTTGATTTGAAAATTAGAACATTTGTATATTAATTTAACTATAAAAAACAGAGTATTGAAAATACAATACAAGTTTGAAACTTATTGACAGCTGCCTGAAAAATCCAATACATGTGAACCTGAATTTTACGATACGTACAATTCGTGATCACAACATATTTATTTAAAAATGCGAAACAGGAATTGAAAGGACAATCCACGGACGCTGAAGAAAAGTATGCATGAAATGTATGTGATATGTTCAGCATACGCCTCGTTTAAATAAATTTATACAAGTGAAGTACATGACAACAACTATAGATGAATTCGTTAGAAAACGTAAATTCTTCTTATTTCTTTTTATTCTTTTCGTTTGCTTTTTATTTATTAAAAAAATCATACAGCTTTGAAAACAAGGTTTTAATCTACAAATTAAAAAAAATCGTGTAATCGTCTTGTCGTAGAATGGCAGTGCATATGTATGGCAGGATAAAGAATGATGATCGAAGAAGGAGCGCGGTGGCTCGGTGGGTAGGACACTGGCTTCGCACGCAGCGGACCAGGGTTCGATTCCCGTAGCCGACACCAATGGAAAAAAAAAAATTTTCTAAGTGTTTTTCTAAGGTGGTCGCAAATAAGAATGTCAGAGGATAGGTTGAATGGAATGGTTGTAATAGGTGTGTAAAAACCCGCGGAGGGTATACACGGTAAACTCCCACATAAATTTCAAATACATACGTGCAGTGATTTCACTACATTAAAATATCATTATTCAAGTATTCCATATGAATTATAAGATAAAGCTGCGGAAAAATTAGGTACACAAGTACGGACAATTCTCAATTTCTGAATTAAATTTAATACTCGGGTTCAGTGATTTTAATACACACCCGTATGTTGATATTAGCAAATAGTTCTTGATTTCAATATACTTGAATGAGAACATTTCTGTACACGTGCATTATTTTTCAAACGCACAAGTATATTAATATTGCAGGACTGCACTATCATTTTTACAATAACCTGTTTTGAGTTTTCAAAATCATATCAGAAATTTCATGAACGGCGTCCGCATAAAAGCGCCATACACTTGTGTATTAATTTTCATACAGAACCTTGCTACAGTGTATATTAAAGGTTATACTTAGATTCTGTAAAATTAATACATACCCGTATGTTGATATTAGCAAATGGTTCTTGAATTTCATATACGCTCGTATATTGATATCAGCAAATGGTTCTTGATTTCAATATACTCGAATGTGAACATTTCTGTGCACGTGTATTATTTTTCAAACGCACAAGCATATTAATATTACGGAACTACTCTTTGATTTTTAAAATACCCTGTTTTGGGTTTTCAAAAGCATAACTGAAATTTCATAAACGGTATCTGCATAAAAACTTCCTACACTTGTGTATTAATTTTTATACAGATTTTTTTAACAGTGTTGACATGCGTTGAAAAATAAAAGTATTTCGTTTTATATGTTGGAGGTTACGTATTTTTCAAACTATACCCTTTCTCGGAACGGCCAAGGTGACCACAAGCCTTAAACCCAAGTCGACGAGTCAAGTTTTTTTTGTCCCGTGCGAATTTTATTTTGAATAGAGGCAAAGTGACGCACGAGGGAACGGTAATTCGTTCGGTTCCCTTTTTCCGTGGAAAATCAAGCGAGTGAGATAATAAACGAGCGGATCAAAATGTACATAACGAGGAAGAGTACACGGTCCAAATTGGACTTTGCATTAAGTTCTTCTAAATAAGAAATTCTTTCGTTACTCTCGACAACAGTAGGGCCCATGCGGCCAAGTACAATGAAAGAAAGCGACTGACGCGCCACCGAGCGCACATAGCCGTTTCAGTGGAAATAATGAACAAAGCCAGTGGCTCTCGGAAAAGTCCCGGTGTAGGCGGGAATGAGCGAGCATCAATTGTGATAAAAAAAGATAGAAACAAGGAAAGATCGAGATGGATAAAGGACGAAGACGGGTCAAGTACGTTCGATGATGAGGGTGGCATTGGCAGCGCGCGTGTGCGTTCGGGGAGGGTGAACCGAAATAGGGGAAAAGGGAATAGAAACGAGTGCGAGAGAAAATGACGAAGCGCCGAGGGTGAATTGTACAAACAGGGAAACTGACGCACCCGGCTTCGGTGCGTCTTCTTTCGCTGGGCTCTTCTCCTATCGAACAATACTATCCCATAATCGATAACCTAGATGCGAACCTCGTCCATATAAATTTGGAATCGATGCAGCGCCGTCCGTTCACTTTTACTGGCCAAAGTATGCGGGGCTGGCTCGAAAACTATCCTGTACAATTTTGGACACGAGATTTCTTCGGATTTTGGCGGTCATTTTTGTCCCTCGCGATAAAGTCTTGATGAATTCCCTTCCCTTAGTACGCCCTAGAGGAAATGGGGTGGATTCTCGTATTCGCGAACAAAGGAATTTATTTTGATATATAGATAGATACAACGTATACAGAATAATGAGGAAAATGTATATCGAAATTGAAACGGACTAACAATAAGCTTTAAAAGCGTTACATCTTTTCATTAGTCATCGAAAAATTGCATTCCTTCTTACTTGAATATTGTTATTGTCAATGGGTAGTACTATGCATACTTTTGTCTGCAGGACTTTCGGCGAGTATATGTAAAAGAGTGTATGATACTTTCTTTGGGCGTACGAGTATACCAACCTCCTTAAAGACACCCTTCATAAATCTGCGAAATGAAATTCTACATTTCATTGTTTTGTGCTCCATCAATTTTCGATATGGCGATTAATGATTACGATGGGCAGTGAACGTAATGCCGACGGCATTAAACAATTCTAGCCATTTCTTCGTATTTGGGACATTTAATCCAACTCGGACGTTATTGTACAGAATTTCGTTGTTGCTGTTGCTGCTGGAGCTCAAGCTGGCCCGCACCCACGCTGCGGATCACACGTAGTGCGGCAGGGTGGTTATGGACCAGCCGGTACTCTCGTATTTTCTAACCTCCCTGCATTTGACCATGACATTGTCCGGTGAAATAGTCTATTGTCGAGTTGAATCATTGATAGAACGAGGGTGAAAAGAAATATATTCAGGGATGGCCACTGGCCAGCAGCCATTATTGTAACACCATAGAGGTCCCAAAAGCTTCTATTCTCTCTCTCTCTCTCTCTCTCTCTCTCGCGCGCGCGCGCGCGCTCTCTCTCTTGCTGATGCGATAATTCTGGTTATTTCCCGGACTGGACGTAAAGCTGCATAAGAAATCAACCGACAGCGTACGTGCGTTCGATAAAAATGTGGAGTGAGGATTAATTATTGCGTCTCGTATCCCGTTTTCACTCGAATATATCTGTATAGGTATATCGAGAAGTTCTCAATGTCGACGTTCTGGCGCTGCTGAATTCTTGTACACGGCTTACACGATTGTTCTGATCTCTCGTTGTCGTTTTTTTTACAATTAGTCGTATGAACCCCCGTTATATGTGTGCATAAACACGTCAATTTTCTCTAGACGATACAAATATCGCGCCGCCAGCGCATCGAAAAATTCAAGATTTTGTGTGAAGTTGGCTCCTGAAGATATCCCGTGAACTTAGACTTCGGTGGGGGATAGCTCAAGGGGGCGAAGGTGCCTAGCGCCTAAGTTGTATGAACCCCTAGTATAACTAATATAAATATAAAATATATATATATATATATATATACCCGGGTAGAAATTGTAGTACGGCTCCGCTTCGGGCGCTGTCCGGCTGCCTGACTGCCGTATTACGGTCCTCGCACGGCAGCCGGACAGCGCCCCGTTAGAAAGTGTTAACGCTTAATCGGATACGGTCTTGATCAGGCTGCCTGATCAGGGCGCTAATGATTGCCTTACGGGTGCCATAATAGTGCCCTACTATAATTTCTTTCCGGGGTAACATAACCTAAATCTGTACACAATCTATAAACACTTGTCAAAAGATACATTTTCGTCATCGCGTGATACGGGTGATACGATGCAATGATTTTCCGTAAAAATTAAAATATATAATGGTCTCCATTGATTTTGTAAAGTGTATGAGTGTGGAACATACGACTTAAAGCGATGGAAAAAACGATCATTTCGAAATCGTAAACAAATTTCCAATACCTATTAAAAAATAATAAGATAGTTCTATTGAAAAGTGCTAAAAAATCGACAAATTACGATTAACACTCATGTTATTATTCATGATGTTTCGGTCTTATGCTTATGAAAAAAACAATTTCCTCGTCTACTTATCCTTACTCTCGCGCCTTTCCACTTGTGAGAACCGGCGTCCATCTGTGTGGCAATGTGTGAACTAATATAGCAGGCCGCTGTGAAAGGCAAGCGTGAGTACGGCCGTCTTACGGCAGGCCTTTGCAGGACCTTCTCAGGCTTGCCGTGTTATGGCAAGCCGTAGCGCTACCTGATCACGGCCGAGTAGGAAATAAGGCAAACCTTAGGCAATTTCTACCCGGGTATATATATATATATATATATGTCTGTATGTATGTGTGCGCCAGTGCGTGCGTGCGCTCGTGCGTAACTGCGCGATCTTTCCCTTTGTTAGTGTTCAACTTTTTATAACTGCCGCATTCATGAACTAATCAGGTCCGTTTATTGGGATTCTGTATGAAGAAAGTATTGTCTATCTATAAGTTACATGTTACGATAGGACGTAGGAAGACCGGACTTTGAAAGGCCTAGTCTTAACCTGGGCCGGAGTTTTCGTATTTCCTCGTGTCTTCGATGAATACGAAGGAGGGTATCGAGTATGCCGGGATCCGTGGATAGGTTAGACTAATGAAACACCGATATAGTACTGTCCAAATAGGGAAATATAAAGGGGGCAAGCGGATGACAAGAGCGGCGATACATTATTATCACTGTTATTACTATTGATAAATATTTTATTTTATAAGTAGTTGGAATCTGGCATCGATATATCTACAAAACATCTTTAGTTCCTTTGTCGTGTGTGACTGATATTGGCTCGCTTCTTCCACGGGATTATCCATCACGGGAAGGGCGAAAGGGTTAAGGCCAGCACATTCAGAGTCAACGAAAGGGATGGTCGTAGAGATATAGATGGTATTTAGGGGGAGCAGAGCCTTGCAAGCGCGCACTCACCAAGTCGCATGGGGGTTGAAGCGTGAAAGAAAGAGTAACGGATAACGTTACGCTTTCCTCCCTGATGTTTCCTCCAAACATTCGATACCCTAACTTTCTTGACTCTTGATGATTGCCCGCAAAGCAATGAGACTTTTGCGATCTCGGAACGTCTCATTTGTATTCCATCAAATTTTAACCAACCGCCGAAAACTTGTTTGATATTACGTTCTTATGAATCATGGCCTGGTCTCATAGTATAATAAATGTGTGCATGTGTGTGTGCCTCTGCGCATAATCAGATTCCAAAATTCGTACTCATTACCTCGGGAACGGTTCGACAAACCGCGCTGCTTTTTTGCATGCGACAGGAGCTGTCATTTCGTTTTAACCGATAGAAATTTATAAATTGGACAAATATACCTACTACTCAAAAAATAAAGGAATTCTTTTCGGTCGTCTTAGAGTCTTTAATTAGCTTTACTTTCAGTTTTTTGAACATCTGTGCAAGCCTCACGTCGTCGTCACGAGATATTGAACGTTGAAACAGAAGGTTAAACTAATTTTTAAACGAAATTTATTGGAACACCGAACAAAAACTTGACAACCATATTTCACGCACGTGAAAACTTCTCTATATATCTAGAGGTGCAGTATTTAAAAAAAACGGAGTGTTTTATTTTTCTAATGAGCGCTATATTCTGCGCTTTCTCATGGAAAAGAAAACCCCCTCAGCCGGCGTGGTATTAACTTTTTCATTGTTTTGTTTCCGACCATTATACGCGATGTTTATGAACGCAATGAACGCAGTGTTTATGAAAGACTCGTTCTTCGTCTCGTTGTTTCAAACAGAAAAAATAATCATAATTTTACCATTGATTTTTATATTTTACATGATACAAGTGTTGTTAACGGTTGGCGTATTTGTTTCATTCGCGGGCAATGGCATTATTTGAACAAATTTTTATTATGTATTATGTTTCTAGTCAATCTAGATAATTGAATAACGTGTTACTCTTTGGATTTATTATACGTTTGCTTACTTATTTCGAGTCTGAAATTTAATTGGCAATTAGCATACGTTAATTCAATTGATAAGCGTCATATAAATACTTAATTTTTCTGCATTCAAAAGGCGTTGCCAAGTCTACGAATTCAACGAAGCGACATAAATCTAGTTCGAAAAGCTCCGTTCGAATGAACCTTGAACTAAATTGCGATGAGCGATGAACAAGATTCGACGAAAAAATAACTATAGGACAAAGGAAGGACGGCAGATATAGAAAGAGAGAGAGAGAGAGAGAGAAAAGAGAGCATGCGCAGGACAAAATAGGTGTAAAGTGGTCGGCTTTGACGCGAGGACATATTTTCCATGGGTGAAATCCTCCATTGTCCAGAAGAAAAGTGTAGGGACGAGGGGTCAAGCAAGATTTGTTCAAAGAGCACGAGACGCTGTACTCGTCGACATTGTTCGTTGTATATAATGAAATTGAGTGCTGGGTCACGTGCCCTGTGCTACAAATGACGAGACTCGCACGTTCCGTAAGCCAGAGGTCGCCATACCAATTATTTACTGGATCGTACGTAGCCTTCGTCATGATACACTTAACAAAATTATCCAAATAGCGCCTATCAAACCTTATTAAGTCTTCTTTTTCAAATGCTAACTGATGGAAACGAAAACTTCTTAATAATGAATATGATCGCAAGTCGTTTACTGCAAAAAATTAAATCCTCGTATCGTATTAACGAATGGCGATAATTATTTTTAAAAACCATTGACTTTGTTGAACCCAAATTTCGCTAAATCACATTTAAACCTGTATATTAGGCTGTGTCATTTTTGGACAACTTTTTTTTCATCCTGGTATCATGCTTAAACTTTCAAGGAGGTAAAAAAAGAAACCTGTAAAAATTTCAGCTCTTAATATTAATATTTAGAGGTCGATGAAAACACATATCTATTTCCTATATAAATAACTCAAGAAAAATTTCTTTTTATGTTTGGAATTTTATAGCACGTTCATGGCATATTGTATAAACCAGCTGCTGGCACATTCTCATAGAGAATTCAATGTTCTACAAAAAAGATTTTTTATACGTTTTTGATAAACTTAGCCATTCAAATGATATTCGAGTTCAAAGTTCAAAATGTATGAAAATTCATCGTTTTTTCAAAATATTACAGCGAAACTATTAACTCTATTGAAAAAACTAATGACTTTTGTGTAGATCATTAAATTTAGTAGGGTAAGTCCGGGGGAGATGGCCCTATTAACTTTGAGAACTTATTGTGGAGAAACTCTGATAAATAAAACAACCACTTCAATCGGAAATAAAACTTTTAATATATTTCTTCTGCAATGTTTATTATAATCAGTCTCAAAATCAACAAAACTTAGATTTATTAAATAACCAAAAAAGCTTACGACTGGCCAGCTGGACATCTCTATCGAGTGACCATCTGTCCCGTACGGCCATCTCCCCCGGACTTACCCTATTTAAATTCTTTAATTTATAATTAATTAATATTGACAGACAGTTTTTTAAGGCTTTAAGAATTTGAGCCTTTTTAAAAGTCATCCCATTTTTTAACCAAATTTATTGATTAGTAATTAGAAATATGTAATAATTGATTACATTGTGATCATATTTAAATCTTTATTTTTATTATTATATTCTATATTGAAGCGTGGTTTGCTTCAACTTCTGCTATTTTTGCGCCAAACAAAATTTGGAGTTAATGCAAAAATTGATTGATTATAATAAATGGAATCCCTCCATCTTACGAGCTACTACTAGTAGACTGGCTGACTATTTATCGTATTTAAATGAAGAATTGACTCCTCTTTTTTTATTCGACGAGAAAAATTCAACAGAAACATAAAAAAAATGATTGAAGCGATGAAAAGTCAGGACGTTATTACAATTATTGGCCTATGTCTAATAGCTGATGAAAATAAGCTCGAAATGATATTAAATAAAGATATAAGTGGACTTGTCTCAACAAATTCTGTTAAACTATTTGATAAGTTTGACTTGCCGTACGATTTTCATAAAGAAGATGTTCTGTTATGGCCGTATAATGATAATTGTCTAGAAAATTTAGCGCTCGCCAAGTTGTCAATGACCCTGCAGAGCGTGGAGTAGCACTGTTAGAAGAATACAATGCCTGCTACTTAACTAAAAATGAAGAGTAATATCAGTACTTATTGCAAGTAATAAAAAAGCATCGCCAAAAATGTCTCGCTTGGAATAAAAAAACACTCTAATTATTATTATTTCAATGGCGATTTTTTTGAGTTTGGTATGACATAATGTAAAATAATCAAATCAAAAATGAACAAGTTGCCTTCTGTAATAAATTATGAAATATTTACAAGTTTTAATCAATAAATTTCTTTGAAAAATTTGAGGAAACGTTGTTTTTCTCTGTTATTGGTAACAAAGAATGATATTTTACTCGTCAGTATTTTGTCCATTTCTTTATAGATATTGCAACAAGTACTCGCTCATCAGAACCAGTTTCCTGACAAAAAATAAGGTCATAAAGTCGTTAAAAAACTATCTATCAATATTTATCAACTATAAATTAAAGAATTTTGATAGTAAAATTAATGATTTACAAAAAGTCATTTGTTTTTTTCAATAGAGTCAATAGTTTCGCTGTAATATTGAAAAAACGATGAATTTTCATACATTTTGAAATTTGAACTCGAATTTCATTTAAATGGCTAAGTTTATCAATAAAGTATAAGAAATCTTTTTTGTAGAGCATTCAATTGTCTATAAAAATATATTAGCAGCTTGTTTGTATAATATGCCATGACCGTGGTATAAAATTTCAAGCACAAAAATAAATTTTCGCTGTGTTATTTAAATGGGAAATAGATATGTGTTTTGAGCGATCTCTAAATATTATATTAATAGTAAGAGCTGAAATTTGTGCAGGCTTCTTTTTTTATTATACCTTCCTGCAAGTTTAAAGTCTGAAACCGAGGATGAAAAAAGAAAGTTGCCCAAAAATGACTCAGCCTAGTATATATGGATAAATTTCACCGCGTAAATATTTATTTAAAGGTCAGGACAATTTTTCAATTGCTCAACAACTACTACTGCTGATCGATTGACCAAAATTTTAGCATAGCGTGCCATTGGCTCGCTAAATCTTGTATACCGCTATATTGTATAGTTATTTGAATAAAAAGCAGGCACATGATGAGTTGAAAGGACGCGCGTACCTGCGACCTAGGGCCTCAAACATGATTTTACGATCCATGAATAGTACCGAATGAAGCAGACCTTCGAACGTTAAAAAGTCCAACGGAGAAGGGAATCCTTCTTTCGGAACCGACCACGTTCAACCGATATAGTCCAGTGACATGCGGGCTGCCGCCCGCCAGCCGACCTGAGAGTGCACTTGGCTCATCGAGAGACCTCGCGCCAAACAATGTTAAGAGTCTCATTATGGTCGGGGCCACGTACGCTATACGTGCCACCACACGTATGAACATGGAAATTGACCGGAGATTTCCGGTAATTATTCAGCCCGAACAGCTCTTCGAAAAGACCGAATAGCCCAACGAAATTGCTATTCGCGCAAAAAGAATTAATGATACGCGTGCGTTTTGAAAAATCGTTCGAGTAAATTGTATCGAGAATAAGAGTCGGCCGAACCTACGACGAATGTCGTTACGTTGAGCACCGCAGACGCGCGAACGAAAAATCGACGATGGGGAAAAATAATAGATTTGCAAATTTGGGCCGCTTGGTTTATTATTACGATCAAGGCAAAGCGGTGGTCGCGCTTTTTCGCTCTCGTAGAAAAGGATCCGCCGTAAGCGTGTCCGAAGTGGTGCATAATTTCGAAACAGAAAGAAAATTAGCAGGCAAAAGAGCCGAAAGATGAATTTCCAAAATAATACAAACGCCCTCGCTGCACCGGAATGAGACAAAGTAATTTCGAGGGATTATTTTTTCCGTGGACCAGCTGCCGCTACCTATGTGATTTATCATCTCGCCTCTTCCACGTCCTCCGTTCATCTTCGTCCGGCCGATTTCCTTCTTTGCCTTTCTCGGCTTATGCTCATCTCCACCCACTCTCCGCGAGGGTCATCTCCCGTATTCTTTATCCAGGCTGTGGTCTATAGCAACATCTCCTCAAACTGGTTGCCCGACCTCACCCTCTAACCGTACCCCGCTCGCCTACAATCATCGCTGTGCTGCGTAATTACCATTCATGACGAATTAATATTTTCGAGCGTCAATATATTCTGCGCGCACCATCAAATTATACTAACGTCCAAGAAATCTACAAAAACATATTTTATATAAAAAGAAACCTCCTCCTCCTTATTTCATAAGTGCATGCAGACTATTCCACATTCGTCCACCCTCATACCATTATGAATACGCCAATGGCGTTTGTAAACGATACGTATACAGGCGAAATACGAGTCAGAGGGATGTTTCTTCACTCGCTGTTAACTCAGAGTCATTTGACCATTAGTTTATAGGAATGTGTGAACGGAAGAGCAGATGGTGTGTGTGTGTGTGTTTGTGTCTGTGTGGATGGGTGGTTGTAGGCGGCATGGGGGGGGGGCAGAGGCGAAGGAAGGGGAGGGGAGGAAAGACTGGAGGAGATGAGAGTAGTGGATGTGCCGAACCGGTAAGAAAGAAGCGAGGGTCGATGGTACCAGAGGGGGTCGTCCAATCGGTTATTGATTGGAAAAGTAAGCCGGTGAACGGCGATAGAGGGGAGGGCTCGGTGGGTGGTGTTTCGGGGGTAGCTTGTGTCCAGGAGAGTCCGAGAACTCGTGATCTCGAAGGGTGAGAGGGTGGAGGTCAGTTCTACTACACGAACGGACCGACAGATGGCCACTGGTCGGTATTCGAGTATTCGGATGCCCGGAACAATGGCGCCTCTGAATTCCTTCTATCTCGCCAACTCTACCTTACTCTCCAAGTATGCAAGTTATTCACTTTTCGACACCGGTAGGCCAATTTTTCAAGCGTCCGTAAGCTTTATCGGGCATCATCGACGGAGCCCGTACTAGAAATTTAAAAACGGTGGAAATTCACGGCATCCTGTTCCAGAGATTGTACCAGTGGCGATTTACCGATATTGGGTTGATTAGAGCACTTATATGAGACGAGTTTTATCATCGTTCAGAAAATTGTTCCCAATCGAGAGCCTCTTCAGAGCCTCTCTCCATCTTGCGTTACTATTTCAGGGCCATATCCGCATTGCGTTCGTATTATCCGCAAACACGGCAAGATATTAATATGGTTTGCGATATGAAAGACGCAAAGCTTGTATGGAACGGAAACAGGCGCATAAAGTATTTGATTCGTACGACAAAGAGTTCAAAGCAGGTAGGAAGTTGGGTTGGGTTGGGTTGGTCAGGAGAAGATCGCGTGGTCGAAACCCTACAGATAATCGAGCTGGAATTGAAGCGAAGATGCCTGCATTACACGGATGCTGGAGGCTCGGAAAATGAGATTCGTTCCCATGGCAAACTTCCGTTTGTAAATGTGCGTGGTTATATATTTGCAACTCGATAAGATATAGGGCATATCTATTCTGAACGATGCCGACTACACTACAACGCGACATGACAGTTTTTACGAAAAGTATGAACGAGCAAAATTCGTAGGTTGCGAATCGAAATACGGGTCACAGTGACTTTCGGACCAACTTTTTTGCACCAACAACAAAATATTTTTTTCATGTTCTGCGAGAAAAATAACGGATTTTTTATCTTTCATAAAGTATATAATCTTTCATAAAGCCCATATAATTTTTGTTATGGTGTTGTCATAATATAGGTACGGACGAAAGGTGCGTATACAATGTCACTTGAAACTAAAATTTGTGTTTGTGCGATCAAGAGCTCTCTTGTTTGGGTATAAAGAATATGTAAGCTTATGATTTTGAGGCGCTCGGATGGATAATGAACGCAAATTTGTACTCGGATGATTGGAATTTTTCTTATTTTGTCGCACGTTCACTTCCAACCGACAAGGATTGCAACCAATGTTAATCAAATAGTAATATAATATATACGAAACGTCGAATGCGATATATGAATATTCAAACAAATATACGATAGTATTATATTATACGCATGTATCCATGGTACGCTCTTTCGTTGATATCGTATTTATCATACTCCACCACCGATGATATTAATTGATGCATGCGATCATGTTACGATAAAAAAGCAGACAACGATATTCTTTGCGACCCATTTTTCGAGATAGAGAGGTTTTCGATCAATCCATATTTAATCGAGATAACTTTTGTAGAATACGTCTTGAACTAGAATACATATAAATACAATATAAGTGTATAATGAGGGGAATTACTTCCTGTCCCTCCCCGCCAGTCCGATGGAGGAAGGTAGGTACCTACCGCGTTCGCGCGAATATACGTTTCATTCGGTTCATATTTACATGTATATATATATAACCTATTCCACGTGAAGTCGACCACTTTTGAACCCGACCATTTTTAATTTTGCTGAAAATTTTATATGTTATACTATCCCACTAAAAACATTTTTATGAATTTTTTCAAATTTTTTTACCCAACCGAAAAAAAGTTATGAATTTGAAAAAAAACGTCTTTTTTCGTTTCGAACATTTTCAAACGTTCATAACTTTTTCAAAAATTGGATAATCGAGACGTTTTTTTCAAATTTCTTGTCTTTATACGCGCTTTTCAGAAAAAATACAAAAAACAATATTGAAGTTATATTCTATGAAATTTGTCATTTTTTTACAGAAAAATCTCAATATCTCAAAAACCCATTTTTTATTTTTGATTGTTAATTTTGTGTAAAAACTTCGATGTATTCTGAGTTAATGCTGTAAGTTTCATAGTGGGTGGATTCTTTTTCTACCTTTTTTTCGATTGAAAAAGATTTTTTTTGTTCAATTTTTCAGAGAAAAATCTCAATATCTCAAAACCCCATGTTTTATTTTTAATTTTTATTTTTTGTTTAAACTATGATTCTTTCTGAGTTTAATGCCGTAAGATTCACAGTGGGCAGATTTTTCTTGCTATTTTTTTTTCAATTGAAAAAAAAATGTTTTTATTTTTCGTAATCTAACATTGTTTAGATTGTTGACGTTATCCACCAAACAGTTTCAATATAAAATAGCGGTATAAATACGAAATGTACGAAGTGGATTTCATATAAGGAACAGTGAAACGGACTGATGGTAACTTAAAGATTTCCATACACAGACTTATCGCCTGAATCATGGTGGCAAATTCAAATACCAATAGTTTGGTTACGTTCAATTCAATACAAAATTAGATATTCATAATATGAGAGTAGTATTAAATATTAATAATACCACAAAATTGTTATTTGGCGTGAATAAGTGATTATTTATTTTATTATTCATAAAGTATTCCTACCAAATTCATTAAAAACTATTTAAAAAATCTCAACAATAAATTGTATATAATATGTTAACTAAGATATGTTAACTTAAATTTATTAAGGTTGGTTAAGATTTTGAATAAATATCGTAGATATATCAATTTTAATTTATTTTATCGACAAAACAATGTCAGATTACGAAAAAATGAAAACATTTTTTTTTCAATTGAAAAAAAATAGCAAGAAAAAACTGCCCACTATGAATCTTACGGCATTAACTCAGAATACATCAAAGTTTTCACACAAAATTAACAATAAAAAATAAAAAAATGGGTTTTTGAGATATTGAGATTTTTCTGTAAAAAAATGACAAATTTCATAGAATATGACTTGAATATTATTTTTTATATTTTTTTCTGAAAAGCGCGTATAAAAACAAGAAATTTGAAAAAAAAACGTCTCGATTAACCAATTTTTGAAAAAGTTATGAACGTTTGAAAATGTGCGAAACGAAAAAAGACGTTTTTTTTTCAAATTCACAACTTTTTTTCGGTTAGGTAAAAAAATTTGAAAAAATTCACAAAAATGTTTTTAGTGGGGTAGTATAACATATAAATTTTTCAGCAAAATTAAAAATGGTCGGGTTCAAAAGTGGTCGACTTCACGTGGAATAGGTCATATATATGTATATATACGTTTACGCGTCGAACCGAGGGACAAGAGGCTACTTGATACGAAACGCATAGGTACAAAATTCGATAGCACTCGAGTGGATCTCGATTTGAAAGTGTCGGCCGTGCAACCACGAGCGGGCACGATATGGTCCAGGAAGTACGTGAAAAGAAGGCGGCTGGATAGTGGATAGGGATGCGGAGACGTTGGCGAGTAGCGGAGAAGTAAGAGGAAGCCAGCAAGCAAGCCCGACGAGACGTTTAAATGCGTGGGTCGACCGACAATTGGGAATGGGAAGGGACGGCTAAGAGAGAAAAAAACGTGCGAGGGGATCGGAGAGAGTTCTCTTGCATCCCTCGGGCAATCTTTTCAATTTAAAGTCAAGTATTATAGGCTAAATTGTATTAAGGTTTTCTTTTCTCACCGCGAAGAAGAACGAAGCGGACTTTACTAGGTATACGAAGAGTTGTACGTACGTATATATATTCATACACTCGGAGTGAGGCGCAAGCGCGCGTACGTACACGCGCTCGCGCACATTTATATACTTGCGTATAAACGACGAGAAGGAGAAGGGTAGTTGATCGCCAGAGAAAGACTCAATTACGCCGTTTAACCTTCGAACCCGAACCGCCACGCTCGGGCACGGACCCTTGAAAGGGCTATCCATACTGTATCAAATATGCAACCTTCTGTAGAGAAAGATCCAGATAAAAACTTGACAACGATCTCATAGGGCACTTGAACGGCACTCGATCCAACGATCCAAGACGAGTCGACAGCACGAGTCGGAAAAATCCACGGATTGTCACACTCGTTTAAAATTTCATAAATTAGGGATGCTCGATGCAACGATCTAAATGGCATTATTTGTTTTCAAATCGCTGATTCGTCAGTGATCCTTCGCTACGTACCTATCGATCGTCATGCAAAGAAGAGTTCGAGTCGTCGAGCCACAATATAGCTAATAATCAAATATCCATATATAAAAAAGAAAAAGAAACGAATGAAGATTTGAGTAAAATCGCGGTCGAACGGGGGAACGAGGCACAGCGTTTATTCTGCACGCAGCAATAGTGATAAGCGACTACCTATGAGCATAGGTCCCTTCTCTCCCCCCTTCGCCCGACGTAAACGTTGTTAGATACCAACTGGTGCATAATGACCGGTGCGTAAATATAGGCAAGTACTTGAATCGTGATGAATGAAGGCGGTATCGCTCGTCTGTATAGCAAAGCTCTTTTTAGACAAAGTTTAAACTATTGTATAATCGGTGTAGCAGCCAGTACGTACGAGGTTGGTGGTAGAGCTCGGATTGTATATACGTAGATAGATCGGCGTACTCGTATAGGTGGATTATACGTGCGCGGTATAAGCGGTATATAGGCGCGATGTAAAAAATCGGTGGAATTCAGCCGCAGGTTGGACGAAAGAGGCCCCCGCGCGCTAATCGTGTGGTAAAATACGCGCACGCCAATAGGTGTACACCGGCTTTATAACGTATACACGCTTGGAGTCACCTCGGTGGTGTATACCAACACGTTATACATACATGTAGGAGGTTGGTACATAGCCGTCCCCGCATTTATCCACGTAAGGCAGGCAGTTATTTTCCAGCACGTGAGAGGTGGAACGAAAAGGAAAGATGAAAAGTGAGAGTGGGAGTACGCGCAGTACCGATACTACTACAATACGACGTAACTGACTTCTTGGCTGGTGCATATTACCGAGCTGTTAGAGGGCGGAGCCGGCCGGCCGATGAGCTAGCAACGTATTGACTTTATAATAATCACGTTAGCCAGACCGCGAACGTGATGGAAAGAGGGGGAAAGTGAGATGCTCGATACCACGCGCGAGTCAGCGGATTCGCATACAACGGGTGTGTCGATAATCGACTTTATCCACTCGATTCCCCATTACTTTGACCAATTTCCTTCCATTTTCGTTAACACTTTTGGTCCCTTCGAACGATCCGAAACTTATTTCGAGCATAGACGGATGATAATGGAAGTTTTGGCCAACATCGCGAGTTCTTTTTCGTCTTCCCTTGCCTCGAACGAGAGCCGCTCTTGATTTTCCGCAAGCGGTTTTATCACTTATCGATTCTTCGCATTAAAATTATTCGAGCCTCGTCTTATGAATTAATCAAACTCGAGTCCTATATCGAGCAATAATCTATATAGGATAACGAGACTGCATCGAATAAAAGACACGTTTCTTTCGGCCGAGAAGTAATTGTTGGAGGATACAGCTTTGTCCGCATCACCCGGTATACATCACCGAGTAGACGAAGCACCGACGATTGGTATAGAATTCTGACCTTCCATCTCACCTCAATTTGCCTACACATCGGCATCCACGGGAGCATCACCGGCAACCCAACAACTCGCATCGGATGCAAGCGCGAAAGAGCTCCGCGCACGGTGTACGTTTAATGCCCGTGTGCAGGAAATCGGCCTATCTGAAATTATGATCTCAAAAATACTGTAGTCCGCGAGAAGCTGCCTGCCTGCCCTTCCTAGCCCTCCCCGTTACTCTCTCGACGGCGCGGTTCGACCAGTAACGAGACTCGATCGATTAAACGCGCATGCGATTTATTTATTCCCAATTATCGGGCTGCATACCCAATCCCCTGCAAGGATATTCGATTTCTTTGATAAATCCCGTATTCTCTTCGCTCTTTGGTCAAATATTGTTTTTTATCCAACGAATTGGATCCAGGCTTCATTCATCAATAATGCCAATGTACGCGAATAGGCATCTGTGAATATTTCCAATTATTATCCCTGACGGTCTGTTTGCGATTGAACGAAAGTAGGTACACGAGTCTGTACATAACATTATCTTCGAGCGTCCGCGGTTCATGCCTCCCTGGAACCGGCGAGCACACGTGTGTCGACAACGGACGCTGTATATCCGTGACACTTGGTTATAAGATTAGTTTTCATTTACATATACGGAACGTGATTATCTCGAGCTATCAAACGATCATGACTTATTAGATAGCTACTACGAACCAAATTATTGTTCGTATGTAATTATCAGAATCGCACTCGATTCTGTCAATCAGGACTCTGTCAATTCGCTGATGGCTTACATAACGCAATTAATAAAATCATCGTCGCGACGAAACGTGTTTCGGGAAATACAGTGCGAGAGGATGGCTACCATTTAGTTGGATGTTGGATGTTCTCAAATGATAAATAATTAGACGCGCGAAATTTAATAAATATGTATTATTATGAAATAAACGATTTTTTTTCTCAAACCGCGCCGAATATTCTCTCCAATAAAAATACCAGAAATCGTTAAGTTTCTTAATATTTCATGGATGGTGCAGGGCACGGGGGGGCATTGGGTTTTAAATCTAAACCAGAAAAATATATATAACGACAGGTGAAATATAAAAATAATTGAATGCTCGCGAGTTACCAAAGTATGCTACGATAGAATAATTATCATGTATGATTTAGAAGCATGCACGCGTCATCGATTATTCATCATTATTGTCAATTGTTTGTTTTCTTTTCTTATGATAGTGAACAATTTCTCATACATTTTTCAAGAACGATAAAAATAACACGGCTATTATAATGGAACGCTTATTTAAATGATGCTATTGAAAGCAATGACATATTATTTATTGCATTCGTTGGATTAGCGTTGTTTCGCCATTTCCTATAAAAATGTTCTTTTTCACTTGTATTTGGGATGATGCAAACGCAAGTTTTCGTAGTAAATTAAAAGACTTTATTTCGCGTTACATCTTCCTTCCGCCATCTTGGTTTTTACTAACTCTTTCTCTCGCGAGAGGAGTTGACTCGCCGACAATGTGCGTTTCTTGTAAAATATGAGTAGGTATGTATTGCCAAGGACGTAAGAACATCGAGATTAACGTTTGCCAGCAAAAATGATTTATACATGACCCGCAAAACCATCGAGAGTTATTCTAGCTAAGAGAATGGAGGAGTAGTGGCCTTGTTGGCAGAGTCGCAATTTTCGTTCAAGTAAATCAGAATTCAATTTGAGCCGAGAACGGAAGATCCGTCTGTGAGATACCGCGAGCCGATGGAGACTTTTGCTTGGCGCTTTGAGCTTCCGACCTTGTTGTACTCCGACTAAGTACGAAGTGTTTTTCAACTTTTAATATAATACGAAATTGCAAATATGTGCGCGAGGGTTGCTCGACCGTTCTCCCGAAATCTAATATCTTTTATCAAGAAGGCAACCTTCTTTACAAAATTGTGTATTAAGTCTTATTTTAATGATCAGCATTTATATATGCATTTTTACAATGTAAAAAATTACTTAGATTTCACATTTCTAAGGTAGGTTTTATTCCTTAACCTTATGCAGATATCGGCTACAAACACATCGGGATATATTTATTTTTATATAAAAACTTGTCAATTTGAATATTTTCACCGAACAAATTTCTAACCAATGCCAATTACACATATATCATATATTACAAGAGATGTACAGTGTCCCAGGACATTTTACAAAAAAAAATAACACATTGCAAAGCCCACATTGGCATAAAAGTGACACACATGAAAGACAAACAAATATCCATACATAGAGAATCAAATACACAACACAGGCGAAGTGATGTAAGCTATGCAAACGTAACCAGAACGCACACCGAAGTTCTAGAAAATCAAACATATACAGATACAAATATAACGTCAATAATTCTGAACTCTTTCTCAGAACTAAAGTCAATACTATCCCAGCAAACGGAGCTAATGAGCTCGCTCATGAAACTCTTGACTACACTTATCACGAAACTATCATAAAAATGAATATATTTTACAGAATTGTTCTCTAGAATGCACACAGTCTGGCACAAACGCGATGCGAGTTACTTATGTATCTAAATACTAATAAAATAGACATAATGCTCATCACAGAAACGCACTTTACAAAAACATCCTGAGGGTACTGCAGGTGGAGGTACAGCTGTAATTATCCGACAAGATATTAAACATCATGAACTTTTGAAATACGAAAAAGGACACGTGCAAGCTACCCGCATACAAATTGAGGAATGGAATGGATCACTGGTATTATCAGCTATATATTACTCACTGAAACAAATGTAAAATAAAATCAGACGAATTCAATGGATATTTTGAAACTCTAGGACCAAGATTTATTACTGGAGAAGACTACAGCACCAAAAATAAACAACGGGGATTCAGGTTCAATACAACGCGAGGCAATGAATTACAAAGAGCTATGACAACAATAGCACTAGAAAATATATCAGCCAGACAACCGACATGGTGGCCTTCAGATCCAAATAAAATTCCAGATCTCGTAGACTTCTTTATCGCCAAAGGCATTGCAAGAACCAACACTCGTGCGGAATTAAGCCTCGAATTATCATCAGATCATATACCTGTAATCCTCACAACAAGCACTGGACTAATATATACAATCAAAGCCCCATATATACACAATAAAAATACTAATTGGGAACAGTTTCAAAAACAATAGACGAAAACATAAACTTAGGGGTATCACTTAAAACCGAGGTAGATATGGACGATGCCACAGAAAAACTAACGAGGCTAATACAAGAAGCAGCATGGAAGCAACACCAAAATTAGAAACAGAGGAAATAACTATAAACTATCCGCTGAGAATCAAAAATAAAATAACAGAAAAACGAAAGCTACGGAAAAAATGGCAAATAGGTAAAAACTATGTAGATAAAAATAAATATAATAGAGCCATTAAAGAACTAAAAAAGCTCATAAGAATATATACCAACGATAATTTACACAAAAAACTGGTGAACCTAACTGCAACCCAAGTCACTGACTATTCACTATGGAAAATGACTAGAAATTTGAAACGACCTCAAACACAGATCCCACCTATAAGAATAGCACCAAATCGATGGGCGAGAAGCGAAATCGAAGGAGTAAATGCATTTGCTTTTCGATCACCTCTCGGAAGTTTTCACGCCAATAACTACTCCAGCATGTGAAAACGAAAATGAAATACAAACATTTTTTAACTCGCCTTTACCACTTAATCTTCCATTAAAACATTTTACACCGACGGAAATATCAAGCATCATAAATAAACAAATTGACTGTAATTAAAAAGTATATATTAAACGAATGACATACGATTGAACAGATAAACCGAGTGCACTCTGGCAAACTCAAGTCTTTCGAGGAAAAAAATACTGCTCAGCTGTGTTCCTAAACATACAAGAAGCATTTGACAAAGTCTGTCACGAAGGGCTACTCTATAAATCTAAACAAAAAATACCTCAATTCTATCTGATCATCGAATCCTATCTGAGTAATAGAAAATTTTAAGTAAGATATACGATCAAGAAATTTCTGCTCTACATACGATCAAATCGGGCGTGCCTCAAGGGTGTGTACTTGGGCCGAGTTTCTACACATTGTTTACCGCAGATCTACCGGATGAAAAACATGTTACCCTCGCAACTTATGCAGACGATACAGCGATAATGGCCACACACGAAAATCCTGTCAAAGCATCTCAAATACTTCAAGGAGCGATTACGGACATCGAAAAAAGGTTCAAAACTTGGAAAATCAAGGTCAGCGAAAGTACATCGGTGCATGTAACATTCGCTCTGCGAAAAGCTGACTGTACAGCAATTACTCTCGCGCGCCCGGCAAAATTCAGAGCAGTCAATGCCCGACAAATAAAAATGACTGCGTAATAAAATAATAATAATTGACTGCTCTGAATTTTGCGATCCCAAATGTGCGTTACATTTCTAAACTGTGCTATATCTACGGCTAGGACGGAGAGTGGGCGGCTCCAACGCTTCTCGGCGCGCTCTGATTCGATCAACTTTAAATATTCGATGGTATTTAATGATTAAACGAACTTACCTGTAAGTGAAGTTCTATCATAATTGTATAGAGCGCCTCTTCCGAGAGATCATGCTGTAGTACCCCTACCTCATACCGATGTCGCCACATATTTTAAAGACTAAAAAACAAAAAACCGTCCGCCACTCGCGCGGCACTTGGTTTAGTCATTACTTCAAACTTGTGTCGTAACCAGAGGGATCTTGCATGTAAAACATGGCAGATGGGGAATAAAAATATATTTTACTATTCAAGGGAGGGAACTGATCTCTCGGAAGAGGCGCTCTATACAATTATGATAGAACTTCACTTACAGGTAAGTTCGTTTAATCATTAAATTGTATTTCGCGCCTCTTCCTCGAGATCATGCTGTAGCTGTTTAACGTTGGTTACGACTAATGTAAGGAGTAGCAATGTACATACACTCCTTACTATTTCAAAACGAGAGTGAACTTAGATAACATATAAATATTCAATCAATATCATATAATTTTTGATCAATTCATTCGAATAATCATTACCTTATGCATTTTGTCTGTTCAAGACTGTTAATGCAAACTCTGCTCTGCCGGCAACAATTTCTCTATTAAAAAATTTTGCGAAAACCTAAGGATTTCTCGGACCAACCGGCGGTTCTCCGTATGCAAACCAAACTAACTCCACCTTTCTCTGCAGAAGAAGTTGCCGTGTGTCTAGTGCTATAAGCCCTAAAATAACTCGTATCAACACCACTGTCTTTTAATGTTTCCTTAATCCAATGGCTTAGCGTTCCCGTCGATACCGCTTTATACGGTTTTATTGTAGCAATCATTAAACGATTTTCTGTCCCCCTGGAGTGTTTAGGTCGCTCTAAGTATTCGATTATAGTAACTGCCGGGCATCAGCGGCCTTTCCTCAAAAAAGGGCAAAATTCAAAGTGGCTGCGTTTTCCTTATACATGAAGTTTTTATGTGTTCTGAAGTTTTTATTTCTAATCGATCAGTTTTTGATACGATATTTCGGCTATCAATCGCTGCCAAGGTTTGCATGCGATGTCCTGTTGTTAATGTCATAAGCGTGACCACCTTACGAATCAATTTATCCACAGCCATTTTATTATTTGGGCCCTCTCTTTTAAATTCCTCGAGAGCTACGCATGGATCCCACGTAGAATCGTACCTGGCCCTCGGAGGTCTAAGTTTTGAAACTCCCTTGAAGAATATTCTAACTTGTGGGTCCTCACCCAGCTCTGGTCCATATAGAAGTGCGCTTACAGACAGAAAACTATTCTGGGGTCCATAAGATGCACCATTGTCGAATTCCATAGTGAGAATTCTCAAAAACTCGTTCGACCGAACTCCTCAATGGATCCGTGCGTTCCTTTTGGTTGAAACTCCACCATCTTTTCAGTCCCGTCTCGTATTGTTTCAATGAGGACTCACACAGCGATGCCATCATAATATTCATACTTACTTCGTGCGCTGCTCGGATTTTGAGTGCTTGTCTGATAAGAGCCCTGCCACCAGGGTAAGGCTCTTCCACAACGGATGAGGCTCCCTGTCCAAGGATGGTAGCAAATTAAAATTTGGTTTGAAAACAACAGGTTTCACTTTGAGCATAGATTCGAAAACGGGAAACCACGATTGGGCCGGCCAACGCGGTACAACTAAAATTCCTTCACACTCTTCCATTCGTATTTTATGGAGAATTCACAAAATTATTGAGAAAGGCGGAAAAGCGTAGAAAAGAAGAAATCCACTTTACTATAAAAGCGTCAATTGCCCAAGCGCCAGGATCTTTTTTCCAAGATATATACTTTTGATATTTGCAATTTGTTCTTGGGGGGTGGAACAAGCTCCACCCCCCCCCTCCGTAAGAGAGGCGTCCGAAAAAATTTCAACTTGGGGATCAATAATTTTCAAATTATTACGCGCCTTATTGATGAAAAAAGACCACCATTTATATTCATTTTGTAAGTTCCGCGAAATGTGCATTATTTTTTCCCAAATCATCTCCATTTCGTCTAAGAGCTAATAACCTCGCTCTCTCGAATTCTCTCATGTGCACTCTTCCATATTTCAAGGTTGGGCAACATGATTCTAAAGTGCCAATGAAAGAAGTAAAATCGCGAATTTTACATCGGCTCATTTTACGAAACTTTTTGATAAGAGCCCTGGTCTTTTCTACGTTATCAGGCGGAAGATCGACAGACATGCGTACAGAATCGTATAACCGTCCTAAGAATCGACACCTAGTCGACGGTATAAAATTACTCTTTTCCATGTTGATTAGAAACTCTAACCGCTCTAATAAGGACCGAGTCTCGTGTATGTTGTCAAGGCAGGTACGAAAATTACTTCCAACCATTAAGATGTCATCAAGATATATGACTGACATTAATCCTTTAGATCTCAAGTGGGATATAACGGGTTTCATAATTTTCGTAAAAACGAATGGCGCGGTATTTAAACCGAACGGCAAACATTGGAATTGCTAAATATTCCTTTGAAAATAGGATCTAAACAATTTCCTGTCGCCCTCATCAATTGAAGTCAAATAGTAAGCGTCCTGAATGTCCAATGATGCCATAAAATGTCCCGGGCTCAACATTTTTTGCACCGTTTTACCATCCTCAAGTTTAAAATGTTGCGGTATTATACATTCGTTAAGCTCTTTTAAATTGAGAATTAAACGGTGGCCACCGCTAGACTTTGGATTAAGGAAGATATTTGATATAAATTCGCCTCTACACGTCAGAGCCTCTTGAATGGCATCTTTTCCTTTCAATATATCAAGCTGAGCAGTATTCAGTCTAATCTCCCATTGTGACCACATTTGTTCTTTGGTAGGCACGTGTCGAATTACTCGTTTTGAGAATGGGATTCGATAACCGTTGACCCAGCTCAGTGTGGTCTTATCTTCGGTAATTTCCGCCCAGAATCGTTTGAATTTCTTCAAACGACCAGCAGGATGACTTACATTGTCGCTCAGTTTCTCTTGTGAAACGACGACGTTGACCTCTTCTGCGACTGTTTACTGTTTCTCGATGAGCGTGAACGGTTCCATGACCGAGTCGATCTCTGCCAGCTTGTCGCCGAATTGGTTTTCGGTTTGTATCCGAATCGGTGTTGCGGGCTCTTCACGACCCGACGATTATGCCTTCGGAATGTTTGGCTTCAAGGACAAAGCGGAAGCCTCCAAGGGTTTTGCTGTCTTAATCCGTTCCGACAAATCCTCTCCAACCAGCCACAAATCTGCGTCTGTTGAACTCAAGGATTCTCTAAACGACACGTCGACGTTCTTCAGAATAAGGCTTCGTCTAAAGAGAAATTCTATGTGCTGCAAGTCAACGAGAATTCTCATTATACCTCCTGCGGTATCGAGCAACGACAATTTTCCATCATAATTTAACGGAATGATCGATGGAATGAGCTTCGCCATTCCGGCGAGACCAGCCGTGAGTCGATTTTGCTTCTCGATAATACGTTCATCTCTTTTTACAAGAGCCTCTTGAAGACACGCTCTCATTTCAGGGTTAAGCTTTGGAAGGTCAATGAATAAAGCATTGGCTGGTGGAGGAAATTTGTCCAATATTGACTTCCTCTCTTCCGTTGGCAACCCTTGTTTAATTATATCCTGGACTCGAATTGATAAGTCAGAATGTATTACCGGTGCTAAAGCACGATCTGGCATGACGCGTTCTCCAATGAGTTGCAATACTTCCGCGTCCAGAGCAATCTCCGCATTTGCCGATTCGGTAGCGTCTATAGAGGCTGGTTGAGGGGCCGGTAAAGGGGGGGGGGGGGTTAACGTGTCCATCCGCATAGGAGAGCGGGAATCTGACTGCGCATTGTTATTGACACCCTCGTCTTTCGTTGACTCGTCCTCTGTATCTCGTTCGTTCACGATCTCTTTATTGAAAGAAAAATGAAATGATGTTGACGAACGACGGCACGGCGTTCTCGAGCGACTGACGATGATGCGACGTCGTTTCTTGTCCTTCGACCGCTGACTTCGATGCTTTTTTACCAAACAAGATAAGCATGGTGTGAAACCTCCTTGCAAGGAGTGACATAAAATCTTGCAAGATTTTATGTTCGTTTCGTATTTTTCCTCTATAGAGGTTAAGGTCGTTGCGACCGATCTCAGAGGAGTCATCTGTACAGCACGCCACGGCCATGTGTCTCGCGAAGACACCGTTCCTTACGGAAAAATCTGAGACCTCATATCTTGCAGAGATAGAGGTCTCGGCCGTTCGCGAGATGAGATTCCAGCGAAGAATTCCTAACAACGCGATTTGAGATGCACGACCATGTCCTTGATCGCGAACCCTAGCCTATAGGATGGGGAGAAAACACTCATACTTACGGTGATGCTTTCTTTTCCCTTTAACTTGTCCTTCCAAAAATCTCTCCAGTCTCTCAATCCTTTTCTCCAATTCTTTATAGATGTCCTCGTTGCCTTCTGCGTTTATCATTTCTCCTGTTATAACGCTCTCGTTTTCGGGTGACGTCTTCGGCACAAGAAAGAAGAATGACTAAACCAAGTGCCGCGCGAGTGGCGGACGGTTTTTTATTTTTTAGTCTTTAAAATATGTGGCGACATCGGTATGAGGTAGGGGTACTACAGCATGATCTCGAGGAAGAGGCGCGATATACAATTCCAGTTCAGAGCGAATTGCTTAGTTATTCGTTAAAAGACAATTTTTTCAATAAATTGTCGCGTATTCATATGCTCTTGGGTGGCCTTCACTTGTGAGAAAGCCCGTGGCCATCCGTGTGAAATAGTTGAAGTACCGATGGTGCGTAGCACCGCAGAGGCCCGCTGGAGTGGGGGGAGCAAGTCCGTTGCTCCGTTGCAGTACGTTAGAAAACAATAAATAGGGGAAAGGGGGGTAGCCCCGGCCAGTTTTCTATTTTTATAAGTACGCTGCAAATTAAGGGTGGATAATTAATCGAAAATGCACGAATATGGTAATCAATATATATTTTAACAGAACATCGTACAAAAAAAGTTATAAATGATCAAAAACTTGAAAAAAAAAATGTTAATCTTTGGCTTGAATTTGGCCTCTCAAGAAACATGGCGGGTAGCTCCGGCCACTGCGAAATTCAATAGAAAAATCGTGTTTTGGCGACACAAACGTCGCATGTGTAATATAAATCGCCTGGATTTATATTGACAGATGCCTCATGAGCCCAGTCTTCACATTTTTGGCATTGGATCCAATTTTCGTCAAATGTTTCACCACAAATGATACATTCGGTATCTTTTTCGGCAACGGTCACGGCAACGGCAAACGATCTTCGGTATCGCCAACGATAAAAACTCTTTTCTCGTTACAGGCATGAGACGATTATCCAGATCTTTGATATGCTCACAAAGCTGTTGTTCGTATTCGGCAGTGAATGTTTGTTCAAACCGGTCGAGTTTTGGCTCAAGATTAATCGAGTGACCTTGTTTTATGGCCTTAACATGGTCCTGTAGTGTGGTGCGAGGAATCATATAATGTTCTGCAGCAGCTCTCTCAGAAGACTTATATTCAAGAACGTCTTCTATCGCCCTTCTCATATTTTCGTAACTCCAATTTCCTCGATTTCATGTTCTCCCTTTGAATTTAGGCATTTTGACACGCGCTTACTAAAACAAAGAACAAGTAATTGAAGCAAACCTTTTTTATGAATTGTTTATAAGAAATAGGCATTCGAATGGATGGCCGGAGGTACCCGCCAAAGTGGTAGCCGGAGCTACCCGATTCAATTTTAAACAAAATTATGGCTTTAGCACTTAAATAAATATTAATTCTCCCAAACCAAAAATTACACGCAATATATAATGCTTATACTAAATGTTGGCCAGGTAAAAAATATTATTACTTACGTTTTTTCAACGGTGCACTGTTTTCAACTTTGAGCGTAACGTGATCGTGTCTTACCAAAATCAGCGTTAACGTTGTCACGACCGAACACAAAGACGAACTGAGCTCTAGTAGTCGCGCATCTCTGGTAGGACGTGAATGAACACAAAACAACGAAAACATTGCTTGTAAATACAGAGCGAGCATAGATCTAGGACATGGCCGGGGCTACCCACTGGCCGGGGCTACCCCCCTTTCCCCTAAATATATCATGTTGATTATTAATATATCGCGCTCGTCATTAATATGCCAAATCCTGCATATATTCTATTACAATTCGAAATATGTTTTGGATCAATATTTTGAATCGACACATTTGAGGATCATAGCCGAGATTTAGAAAATGAGAGCACATAATATTTGGCTTATATGCAACATATGCGGGTTACATGAACATATTTACATTGATCGGAACAATCAATACCCATCCTTAGAACTCTTTTGACTTTTAAACAAATTCCATGTACATTCATGTATAAGAGCCATGGTTTTCAATTGGAAGATTAAGAAATAACCCACCTAGCCAATCTTCTAAAGACTTAAACCATTGGTTTTATCGACTGGAAGCTTCGTTGTCTTTCCACCGACTATATACCTATATCGTTTACTAGAATACCTACTACTCGTCGTAGCACCTAGTATTCCAATCACTCCGATACTTCTATTATAGTATCAAAAGCAGGCGCCTTCCGCGCTGCGGTCATCTTCGCTATTCGCCACCGTACATACACAGTGAATAGGTGCGATAAATATTTTACATCCCCGCGGGGAGAAAGTGAAAACAGATTATACTTTGCACATTGACGCGTCAAACGCGAAAATAAATAGAGAGTGACGACGTGTCCCTTATTTAATTTAATGCTTTGTCATGGATAATGAAAAAAGATATATAAAGTAAATTAAAAATATATCTAATGGGAGATACGTGGTATTTATGAGAATACACAAATAACGTGTTCATCATATACCAATTGCAGTCGTCATATAGAGTTGCTCGTTCAAAGCGAAATGGCCAAATACCTCGATAGTCAAGGACGCCTTTATTTTAATGAAAAAAAAACGTGTAGATACATATTTTTTATTGCGCAAAATTGTAGACAACGTGAAGAGAATTACCATAACCAACCAAATTTGTGTCGATTTGCCATTCAACAAAGCCGTAACTTTTGTCTGTGAAAGATTTAATACAGGCTGCATAAAGTTATTAAGCTAAACGAACTTGAGCAACCTCGGCTTCTCTCGCTGGAGCCACTTATCGATATTTTCAGAGTACGCGGTGCGATAAGCAATCGTATAATATTCACTAACATTAAGGTCTTTTCAACCTTCGGTAAACTCAGATCGATTTATCTACGAGTTTATCATATTTGGCTATTTTGTTTATTAACGATTCGACCGATTTATTTCTTCACATTGTCATTAATAACTTTGCCGACGTACATATTCTCAATTCTTTATTCTCATTTTTGTCCACTATTCGATATAGCGTGAACGATTTTCGACCGCTCCGGTTGACTGCAGAATGTATTTTACTGCGCCACCTGGCACAGTTCGACTGTGACTAGCACATAGAAAACCTGTTCATGTCGGCCCGTAGGCGATCATCTGATCGACGTAGCGCCAAATGTCACCGTGCTTTACACTCGGCAATAATAGTTGAAATGTATGTAGCCAATAATTCAAGTCACCCCTTTATGCTTCGGGGGATACCTACCCCCTTCGCCCCTTTTTCGCTATACGCCATGTATAATGGCACGACGATTGCATGTCCCTTCCTGGCATCGTATCTATAATATACTCTGCTATACGATAAAATAGAGATCGAACTACATTTTTATGCGTTCATGGTACATAATGCGCACACCCACACCCACACCCACACAGACACACATTTGTCTATTTTTAGGGAAAAAATAAAAAAAACGACTGTACAATTGAATCCGGCGCATCAAGTGCGCTGATAGGTTCTCATATTACATATCACACATTTTTTCCTCAGCTTTGCGTTCGGTGGTTTTGCCGCGGAAGCACTTGCTGCAAGCACTAAAACTTCGAAGCATCGGCTTTTATGTAAAATATTATCATACGCTGCTATATATGCTGTGATTTAATGACACACTCGTAATATTATCATTGAACAGGTTACTGCAAATGAGTAAACTATCCCTTTTCGTGCAACTTATATAATACAAGTTAAAGTGGCGGAGTGTCGCAGTAATGTTTGCACGACGATCGATACTTTTTCTTTCATATTTTTCTTTCTTTCTGTCCTGTTCGTTATTTTATAATAGTAAAACCCTCATCGAAATTGTAAAACACCACTGTACAGCTTTTGAAATAAAAAAAAAATAACTCGAAATATTAGAAAATCTTCGAAATGATGACAAGGAAACATTGATATACGCCGTCTCATTCCAGGAAGACAATCATCATCTTGCAACTTCAGGATTGTAATAACGTTTGAAATTCAAACATGTTTGAATATCGTTATCTACTGTAATGTATACAGAGAACATTGAATCATCGTTATAGTTCCTAGGAAAACTACCGATAGCATTTTAAATTGGCAAATAACTGTGTAAACGATACGAACGCGGATGTACAAGTCAACGTGGAATTATTCCCCGGACATTGGTTGGCGACGTACTTCTTATCAAAATAATAAAACTAATAAGAGATAAAGAAACTGTCAGTTCTGACTCAGGCATGCAATATCACGAAGTTGAGAAAAGATTCTGAATCCAGAATGGGTGTAAGCTTATCCAAATTTTTACTCGGTATATTTTACCGGCCGATGTATATAAGTATACACGGCCGAAAATGCCTTCTTCACTTTGATGGTTGATCCTGCAGAATCCAATATGCCCAACAATTTATCATGCAGCTTGGAAGATCCTATAAAGTATACCGAGAAAAGCAAGTGGAACGAGCGCCAAAAGTACTGTGGCACGATCGACTATATTACAGGTCCGTTCCTTTTAGTTGCAGATCCATATGTCAGGCGGCACCCCTTCTGTCAAGCCAGACTTTTGTCATAGTAGAAAAGTCATTTCATCGCCTCATGGAACGTGTAAAGCGAACGCAAAACACACACGTGTTACTGAAAGTTGCGTGGCCGGTAATATATAGATGCATCATCAAGTATAAAGAAGCTCCCTCACTATAGAAAGGAAGCATCGAAGAGTTTCGAACGGGAGGATATAATGGATCGTCGATGGTGCCCACCGTCCACTTTGCGATAGCCATCACTGATATACCGAATAAACATTGTATAGGCATTCTCATTTTAGCCTGGAATTACGAGTTATATTTACCTTACAATGCTTCAAGTGCTCTATGCCTACGTACAACAAGATTTGCTAGTTCCTTGACGAGGTCAGAATGAGGGAAGGGGCTCGTCGTGTTTGCCAGTCTCGTTTGACATGAAAAAAATGGACTCTTTCGGTACATAGCAAGGGTTGCGGACTCAATTATAGACGTACGCTAGCTGGTTATTGTGGCGGTCGTTCGAGGATAACGCCCTCGATCCAGAGACCACCCTCTCCGTAAGTTAAGTTAGGGTTACGGGCTTTACTATAGATGCCGTCAATCCGCGAGTTGCCCAATTCTTCATAGGTTATGGATTTTTCAATAAGGAATGGTTGACGATCGGACATCGCGTCCTATTTTGGACCATTGCGAGCTTTAAGGGGTTACGTCTAGTCAGAAATTGACATTTCAGCTTTGGAATATTTACATTTTCTTTAAGTGCAACGTTCTGCGCAATCTCACTCGACGTTGGGGGGGGGGGGGGGGGGTGGTTTTCGATGAAAATAAACCGTGTTCTGAACCTTCGCGGCGTAATTTACGCGCGGCGCGTAAGAACGTAAGCTCGTCTGAAAACTTTAAGCGTTGGTTCGTCCGAAAGAGCACTTTAAAAAACCGACGATACATATCTCTAGAAAACAAGTGAGCTAGGTGTCTTTTCAAATTACCGCGCTCATTCTGGATTTCAAAAAAGGAATAGTAATGAATCGAACAATTTTCTTATTCTCTCTTACGCATTTACATACTTTTGGGTCGATACTGACGATGAGAGAGTATCGTAGCTAAAGTATGTATACTTACCTCATTTATACCGAACTAAATGAGTGATATTTCAAGTTTGTTGACTGACGAACGAAATAATAGTACGATCTCAAAATGCGTAGAGGTCCATATCCGCATCCCATGCAGAAATTCTGATAGGGATACCCAACTACCGATCATATCCTGATCAGGATATGGCAGGGATGCCCCAAAACGGGTGTCCCTACAGGAATCCAGATAGATTCCATATCGGAAGAAATTTGCGTCGGTGCCGAACTTTCGAAACGATGGCGCCACTGTACTTTCGGCGCATACGAATCATATTTTGATCAGGATATGGCAGGGATGCGCCAAAACGGGTGTCCCTACAGGAATCCAGATGGTTTCCGCATCACAAGAAATTTGCGTCGGTGACGAAATTTCGAAACGATGGCGCCACTGTACTTTCGGGCATACCGTTCAGATTCCGATGGGGATTAGGCAGGGATACCCCAAAACGGGTGTCCCTATAGGAATCCCGATGTTTTCCAGATCGAAAGAAATTTACGTCGGTGACGAGATTTCTATTTTTTTTTAATGAAGGTGACTTTCACGGTGCATCAACGCCTCCACCGGAATAAAAAAGATTGGTCGCATTTGATGGTCCCCTTCAAACAGTACCACTTTTATTCGGAACATTTTTTTGTAAAGTCGATAATTCCCGAGTTATTTCGGATAGCAGAGATAAACGGTACACCCTGCCTATATTCATTTAGCTATTTAGATATTTAGCATTCATATACTAAATATTATTACACATTATACCGATTTAATAAATAATTCAATAAATAGGCGGTTGTTCATAGTTTATTGAAATATTAAAATTATTATTTTAAGAGCAACAGTGACATAAGGGTAGCGTTCGAGACTCACACGCCGAGGGTCCCGGGTTCGATTCCCACCGACAAGCAACGGAATTTTTCTATGTGCTTTACTGTGCTCTCGGTAGTACGGAATCCTCTTCATAAGAAAAACTACTCTGTAGGTCCACCGGAGTGGTTGCTTACATGTAATAATTTCATTTTGGACATTTTACATTTGGTCCTCGAATCTGATCCGATATCGGACTAGATCCCGAGCTTCTAATCGGGATCTAGTCCGATATCGGATCAGATTCGAGGACCAAATGTAAAATGTCCAAAATGAAATTATTACATGTAAGCAACCACTCCGGTGGACCTACAGAGTAGTTTTCTTATGAAGAGGATTCCGTACTACCGAGAGCACAGTAAAGCACATAGAAAAATTCCGTTGCTTGTCGGTGGGAATCGAACCCGGGACCCTCGGCGTGTGAGTCTCGAACGCTACCCTTATGTCACTGTTGCTCTTAAAATAATAATTTTAATATTTCAATAAACTATGAACAACCGCCTATTTATTGAATTATTTATTAAATCGGTATAATGTGTAATAATATTTAGTATATGAATGCTAAATATCTAAATAGCTAAATGAATATAGGCAGGGTGTACCGTTTATCTCTGCTATCCGAAATAACTCGGGAATTATCGACTTTACAAAAAAATGTTCCGAATAAAAGTGGTACTGTTTGAAGGGGACCATCAAATGCGACCAATCTTTTTTATTCCGGTGGAGGCGTTGATGCACCGTGAAAGTCACCTTCATTAAAAAAAAATAGAAATCTCGTCACCGACGTAAATTTCTTTCGATCTGGAAAACATCGGGATTCCTATAGGGACACCCGTTTTGGGGTATCCCTGCCTAATCCCCATCGGAATCTGAACGGTATGCCCGAAAGTACAGTGGCGCCATCGTTTCGAAATTTCGTCACCGACGCAAATTTCTTGTGATGCGGAAACCATCTGGATTCCTGTAGGGACACCCGTTTTGGCGCATCCCTGCCATATCCTGATCAAAATATGATTCGTATGCGCCGAAAGTACAGTGGCGCCATCGTTTCGAAAGTTCGGCACCGACGCAAATTTCTTCCGATATGGAATCCATCTGGATTCCTGTAGGGACACCCGTTTTGGGGCATCCCTGCCATATCCTGATAAGGATATGATCGGTAGTTGGGTATCCCTATCAGAATTTCTGCATGGGTTGTATATTTTATGTTCACGTCGATGAGTGAACTCAAATGTCTCGATCTATAAGTATGAAGAAAAGCTGGCATGGTGCGCAGTAATCCAAAATATTAAAGATGTAGTAGATTCTCTCTAGCTCGACGTTCTCTACTAGATACCGTTCCTCCTCCTTTATTTCTCAAATGAGGCCTATAACCGAGAATACGCTGGCCTTGCCGTCGTGGGTTTACTATCGCGTGACCCGTTTCCACCGTTCGCTGGTTACTCAATAGGCTGTGATAGGAGAAGCTTTGAACGAGACCACACGCAGACAATTAATTGGTGAGGCAGAGGAGGAGAGTTCATGGCAGCCATACCGAACATACGCTGCCATGTTCATTGGCAGGCGGAACATAATCAGTGAAAAAATGACGATTATAAAAAAAGTGTTAACGCAAGATCAAGAACGTCTAGGCTGCTTAATATCTTTAGTAGTCACCATATGAAATTTCTTATCACGTCGGTATAAGAGTTTTCGCTTGATGGCCGAAATCAAGCTTTTGGGACTACCGATATCAGAGTTTTCGGACAATCACGTACCGTCGATGAGACATCGTTTATATAAAACATAAGTAATCGATATTGGGTCCGCGTAGATCGTTAAGCTCGGTCTTAATGATTTTTTTCTTCTCAACATCTATATCGATCTTGATACAAATTATATCGAGACGAATAATACAACGAGCAACTAAAGTTTCGTTTAGATTATCGGTGGAATTTGATGGCTACCTATGATTGTTCATAATCTCCTAAATGGATACGTGAAAGTACTTATGCATATAAATAAAGATGAACAATTTTTTTCTATCAGTTAAAAGATATCAAATACGTCGAGGACCCATCGGTAAAGTATTACCTACCGATAGCTACCGTACTACCATACATATGCAATCGGTCGTGGTATATGTGCATTGGTTAGCATCGAATACTGTGCGAACTAGACCTACATCTTGAGCCATCTCCAAGATCTACAAGCGGAGAGAACGAGATCCAGCGAATGGTTTTAAATTCCGCAGGTCAAAGCGATGTTTGACATGGAAATGTTGAACGATGCATTAAACATCCTGAGAGGAGTGTTCGCCTTCATACTATAAAAGATCTTGGCCCTTGTACATTTCTTTCTTTTCGTCCTTCCTCCCTTTCTCATCCCTGCCGGCGATCTCGTTTTCTGGGTATGATGAAAAAGCAAGGAGCCAGCTCGCAGTGACCGACAGCGACTTCAGATCCCGTAGACGTTTACTACGCTATAGGGCGAAGCGCGTACACTTAGTTCCTTTTTTCCATCCCTTTGGTTTACTATGCCATGGCAGACCCCATCGCAAAGTTCACCGCTCATTGTCCGAACAATGTTTGTTTAAGCAAACGAAAGGAGCAGTTGCTCTAGTGCTTCTATCCTAGGAGCCCTGAACCCCTCGCATACCTCAGGGAGATTTTCTCTCTCGCTCTCGCCTCACCCTCTCACTCCCTCCCTCTCACTCCTTAGATTGTTTGCTAACCAAGTTTTCAAGATCGATACACGAGGCATGTGTGACCATATGTAACCTTCATACTGACCGAATAGTCTTTCCGATAAGATACGAAATAAAAGTGTCGATGCCAAGAGTAAAAAAAATGACGAAACCTTGCTCGAGGGATGTGCAGCAGCCTTGTTTTTTTTCTCTTTTGTTTTTGCGATTTCGGTTTTTCAGGATTTGGCTCTCGCCATGAGGTGCTTCCTTAAGAATGTGTGGAAAAACCTTTTCCAGGAAAAGAAAGCGATGAATATGAGCTAGTATGTTATATTCAACCGCTGTCTAACTTTCCGCCCATTTATATATCTGCAATATGTATATGCTGAGGACGAGGCTCCACTTTTTTTAACATGTTCAGATGTATTCTCAGGATTTTTTGCTAAGAATAGGATCGGTTGTATTTTAATAAAACTGAGTAAATATTTTTATTTGATGAATGTCGTTGCAATGCGATGTATTAAGTTTTTGCGATGTATAAAATTGGTACACTCCTCATGAATTCCCTACGAATTGGTATTTTTAAATTGGAAAGTCGTCTGTATGTGATAAAAGCGATATTGGGTTTTTAATCAGCCCTCCAAATAAGGATATGATCGGTATTTATGTTCATCACTGAAATATCGCCGTACATCGTTTAAAAGAAAGGAAGTTTCAAGAAAAATACACTTAAAACAAAGAGGCGTAGGTATGCGGCCCAGCCTTCTTCACACTTCACAAATCTTGACAACCCCGATAATTTTTCGAATATCTATATTTATAATGAGTATTTGAAGGAAATCTTCTGAAGACGACAATGCGATAAAGTCGAATCTTCGACCCGAATAAGTAGGGTGCTATCCTCATTTATTATGGTTGATCTGCTCGTATGTATAGGTATGTCGCAGGGAAATGATGAAACCGGGGATTTGATCAAATCCCTAAGAGAGATGATCAAATCACGGAAGATGTTAAAATTAGAAAGTCAGTGATTTGTTCAAATCCCTGAACTGTTTTGAAAAGAAGAAATAAACAAGTCAGAACTCGCATGGCTCTATGTTTCGCTTGTGAAATGTGCATTTTAGTGAAAAGATAAAATAATATCGTTTAGATATTACCAATACTTATTTAGTAAACCATGCATTATTAAATGAAGAGTAGGTAATACAACAATAGTCATTGAAATAGAAATTATTTATTTTTGAAATTAATAAATAAAAGAAATAGGCACTTAAGCTGATATTAAAAAAAAATAAAAAGGAACAGGAAAAATAAACAGGCAGACTTCTTAAATCCTTGACCTTCAAATAAGGATAATTTTCCTGCAATCTCACGCAGACTTAGGTTAGTTTGTGGAACTGTTTCCGTAAATGTTGCAGTAGCTATTTGAACAGCGTTTGTAGGTAGCCAATCTTTCATAATTCCAACTGAGGTACCAATTTGATATCAATTTTTGTTTATATCTAATATGATCCCCACAACGGCATTTCCATCTAATGTACCTCCATCTATTTTAGGTATATCAACCAAAAATTTGCAATCCACTAACACGTCTTTAAATTTCTTCAACGAAACTTCTTTCATTTTTTCAGCTGATTTTTTCACGTGTTTTGCAGCATTTTCCCTTTGAAGCGGTGCGGTAAAGGGAAGTGGTAACAGGCGAAACACAGAGCTGTTCGAGGTTTATTTCTTCTTTTCACTAAAACAGTTCAGGGATTTGATCAAATCACTGATTTTCTTTAGGGAAATGACCCCACCGAGTTCTAATTTTAACATCTTCCGTGATTTGATCATCTCACTTAGGGATTTGATTGAATCCCTGTTTTCATAATTTCCCTGCAATATATGAAATAATAATAATTATATATTTACCTGTATACTTCACCTATTTGAAATGAAAGTTCTCTACCTGCATAACTGATTCAACCGATTTAACTCGCGAAATCAGGAGAATTCTATATGTATATATATAAAGTTTGACAATTAAGGGATGGACTTATTGTATTCCGTTGTATTTTGAAAATAAATAATATTTTTTCTGTAGGGGTAGGCAGGAGGGTTCATTCTTAATGGCTGAAGAAGTGTATGAGAAAAGGAAAAAGGAGGGTGTATCGAATGAGGGGAGACTTAAATAAAAGGCAGTCCCACTTTTGACCAGCCATTGTCCAGCCAATGGAGTCAGGCTGATTACATTATTTACAGAGGCGAATGCGACGCGCGTTTTTAAGAAGGGCATCGTGCTTACGATCACCGTGGCGTAGACTCGAAAACTCGGAAATCTTTTTAAGCAACGCTACATAACATGAAAATTCCAATGAAGGGGGATTCGAAGGGCGAGTTAGCTACTTCGAGGGCAGTTATACGTATGTAAAGTGTCTACCAGACATTTTTTAGACTTAGATTTAAAATCTGGTCCTTGACACACTTTTTTGAACCCATAAAAGGAAAGATCGAAGCAATACAAATGAAATCTATACTTGCTAAATATTTTGCCAATTACTTGAAAATATACAATAAGATGGACAATTTGTTTTCCATTCGAATAATAAAAAACGCGATAAAATCATAACGCCACGATTGACTTTGATCAAATTGACAATTCAAAAATTGCATTTGATGCATTTAGAAATAATCAATAAAAAACGCTCTTCAATTACAATGTACATATATCCATATAAGTTATGAACTTAATATTTCGAAAATTAGGCGAGTGGAGTCTTATCGAAAATTTCTCCGAATAAATCAACGAGTTTCAGCCCGATTGCTAGAGATGTTCGGAATATATTAATTTCTTTTGACACAGTTTTGACAGCAGGTTCAACTTATTTATATCAAGTACGGATCATTTTCTTTTCACGCGAATGAAACTTCTATGAGCAAGGAAACGGTCAGTTTTTGGTAAAATAATAACATTTTTTTCATGATTATAAAACAAGAAAAGAAAGAGAAAAATCTGAATAATAACAAGAGGAAAGAGACCCCCACAATCATACCTGATGAGATGCCTTGCTCCGCCTGGAGGGTGGTGGCGCTTCTGTGATCGTGTGTGGTTGCGGGTACAGCGATAGAGGATGGCAGGTGGGGATGTGCGAGGGCACCAGCACACGTCGCCGCTGGCGTTCCTATGCTCGTCAGTGGCGTCATCACCGTTGCGCACGCCGCGGTATGGGGTGACGTCCTCTTAAAACACTCTTCTGTTTGCCACGCGATCTCCGTCTCAGTTTGCCAAAGTTTGCCTGCGTCAAAGACACAATGGAAATCAAAGGGAATTAAATATATTAAATATGTAATAATGCATTATATATTATTTCAATATAATTTGTTTCTTCACTCGTCTCTCCGTTTAATTAATGATACACATATATAGTACACATGTACAAAAAGAAATGATTTCGATAATTATTGTAAAACTATTTGAGGTTCTTCTCTTCAGACAGTAATAAACATAGGTATAAGGAAATATTTAAATAAAAATAAATGCAATCACCATTACCATGGTGTTATTAATGTGCATAAACAGCAGTCATATCCCTCGATTATCACTCTCCTCTCCACTTTAAGGTATCGTAACAACATGCATAAACAATTCATCAACGGTTGTCGGTTACGCGGTAAACAATTGTAGCATGAAAATGTACTTCTAATTAGCGGTACCTACCCGACATGCGTTGCAATGCCGTTTTTGTGCCATAATTTATTTGACAGCGAATGTCATTGAAAGAATTTTCCTTCTTTAATTATGTGTATTTCAGTGCTTTTGGATGCACAATATTTTTTGTGTTCCCATCTGGTGCGTAGACGAATAAATCCGAAGGTTTTCGGACGCATGAGCAGGCCTCATATAGTTGCCCATGTGTGAAGCATGGATTTTCCAAGATTTAATTCACATATATATAACGATTGTCCCTGTGCTTTATTGATGGTTATTGCAAATGAGAGTCGTACCGGAAACTGCAAACGTTTGTATACGAATGGCATATCTGATGTTATCATTGGGATACGTGGCAAAAGTACATCTTCTCCTTTAAATTTTCCATTTAAAATTGCAGCTTTGATCCGATTGTTTATCATATTTGTTCACTGAAATCCTGGCACCGGTACAAAGTCGTCGTAGAGATTGATAGAATTATAGGGTCTCCAGTTTTCAATGTTAAAGGGTGTGTTGGTGTGTTTGGTAAATCAAGTTAATTCAAGAATTTAGTTGGATAATTAACAATTTCTTCTTGAGTCATTAAAGTATTAACCGACATTACAAAGTTTATCAAAAAAGTGTGAGAGTTTATTTTGTAAAGTATTTAATTCTCTATAAAAATATGTCAAATTGTTGTCTGTATAGGGGAAGAGTGGCATGAAAGAGCCAGGTTTTGAAAGAGCCACTATCATTTACGCAGTAGTCTACAAGCAAATGATGTGCGAATTATGATCGTTAAATGGCAACACTACCTAGCTATTACCCACAAATATTTGACAGTTCACCGAAAATAATCGGCGTCGGTGCAACGTATTGAAAATTTCGTCCTTCGAATGTAAATTTTTTATTTCATTTTATTTGTTTTCTGATGTCTACACGTACACAACTAACAGCAATATGATTTTACTATAATTTTATGGATATATTAGGCCTTCCAATAACATAAATATTTCGCAGGCAAAGCTTTAATTTCGTACTAACTTTTGAGGCTATATCTCTTAAGAGAATATGTCTTGAAAGAGACGGCTACATAGTGTAATGAAAAAGCCGGCTCTTTCATGATCGGCTCTTCCAGGGCTAATGTTTGATTACATTTCAAGGCCTATATTTATCAATTATATGAACAATTAAATTATTTTATTTGGATATCTGATTAAAATAAACCTATTTTTACTTCAGAAAGCAATGATAGAGATTCAAATTCTGACAACATATAGTATTGTCACAAGTAATAAAGGTCTTAATCAAGGATGAAAATAAAAGAGGAAGAGGACATGATAACTGTGTAGTGTGCAATGAAAATTATAGCAACAGCACTCAAGAGTGGTACCAGTGCAAAATTTGTTCTGGTTGGGCACATGAGTCCTGTGGCGTGACTGGGTGACTGCATTATTTTTGCCAACAATATTTTTAAGTTTTTTGAAGTCTTTCTTTTTGTTTTTAGTTATATGTTCTTAAAAAGACATACTTAGTTTGTAATGATAATCTCAAACGGCTGATTCTGTTAGTTTCTTCGATTTGTTAGTAAATTAGTTATTCAGCGTTTGCATTATTTGAAACATTATTATATAAATGTTTTCAATGATATCTTTGTTAATTTACCGTTCAAATCCCTGTAGTAAAAACTTGGCTCTTTCAAAACTTTTGCCGGCTCTTTCAAAGCCTATGTGTTATGAAAGAGCCGAATCTCATTTTTTTTTAAATGCTTTGAACTAAAAAAATATTGTCTTTTTTGGAAAATATTTTATGACATTACGTACATGAGGAATCAAACAACAAGTTATGATAGAAGTCATGTTGTTTATTTATTTCCTTTTGTATTATTTGCTTTTTATTTCAAAACTGGCTCTTTCATGCCACTCTTCCCTTAATATGCCAGTACCGTGGTATAAAATTCCAAAGATGAAACGAAATCTTCCCCTCGTTATATAAATTGAAAGTGAAAATGTGCGACGAGGCGCCTCCAAATATTAGTATTAACAATAAGAGTTCAAATCTTAACAGTCTTTTTATTTCACCTTTCTGTAAGATTACAACCTGTTTCCCAGACGAAAAGAAAAGTTGGCGATAAATGACGCACCCTAATATACTCGTATGTAGGATTAATGGTATAGAAACGCATACGGGACTAACAAAAAAGCAAACAACAAACTTTCTTTCATTTTTATATATAGAGATGGGCCTTTAATAATGGAATGTCGTTACGATTTGTTAATAGAAAGTTAATAGAAAGGCGATGATTGCCACTAATAAATATTAATCGTGGATGTTTTTTAAAGCTCAGTTATCAACGCTACGATTATAATTATATAAGTTTCGAAAGCAGCAGACAGCCAAATTCGCTAAGTAGAAGAAAACAAATCAAAAGACAAGGGGAATGAAAAAAGGTACTTGAGGATATTGTGAATTAAAAAGTATGGTTTTGGATTCGCGGTCGTTTCAAGTACCGTTGCATTTTTTTCGTCGCGCTTTTTTAGATCGATGGAGATAACAGCCTGACACGATCAAACGTGTTTCGTTACATGCCTTACCGCGTTTCGAGTACGTACAAAGCGCATTTCGAAGCGCGCTTTGCACGCTGTGCAGCGTGTACAAACCACATTTTGAGCCCGTTTCGACTCCGTATAAAGCGCGTACCGAGAGCGTTTAGAAATGCGCCTTGCACGTAGTATTGTCTGGTCTGAAACAGGCATGTCAAACGTTTAGTACACACATTATTACGTTTACGAAAGGCCGTACCTTTAAATAAGAATCATCACCGACATAATATTGATTTAAAATTCCGTAATGCAATAAACTGTAAAGACATAGAAATAATCTAGATATAAGATAAACACAAGCCATAGAGACTCGATTCTTTTCGGGACAGTGGGCACGAGTCCACTAATCGGGACTTGTGCATTTTATCGTGGTCGAAAGGCTGGTTTTTTTCGATAAAGCGCTCGGGTTCATAATCCCAGTGGGGCATCGCTTGGCTCACAAGAAACGCAGTATTCCGTCGGAGAATGTTCTCTGTCCGTGTCGATGGGACGCGAAAATGTACGTTTTAACCGTTCAACGAAACGCACTTGAATGTACTATTCCGTCGCATATTTTTGTCAGGGTGACTTGGTCATATACGACGATTAAGTCTTCATGCGCGGTCATAATCTTGAGATAAACAAAATCGATTTTGTTCATTGCAACATAGATAATATTGTCCCGATACAGATATGTTTTTTACGTGCGATATGCTTTTTTGTTTGCGCACAGGGTATAATAAAGGCGAATGATTTGCGAATTTTTCGCGGGTTTCGTATTACTCAGATGGATGAAAAATGTAATGTTTGGATTAATGATAATGCGACTAATTCGTCCAAAACGGGTGTGCATAAATAAATGCCGAGAGGAGTGAAATTTGGTGCACGAGCCCAAAGGCCAAAGCGTCTATGACGCACGATTCCGGCCGAAGCGAGCACAAGATTTGCTGCCATATTCGTTCATCTTCGCCCCGGAAATAATATTGATCTCCCAGGACGAAAGCCCGGCAAATGGAAAAAAAGCTTAGCGGTATCTAGATGAGGTATACACCCACAACTCGGCAGCAACTCGGCAATGTAATAACACGCAAGCACCGGGGCCTTATGTCAGTTGGCGAAAAGAGACGAAAATATAAAGTGAGGAGAGATTGTGTGCGTGAGTTGGGTTCCAGAAATCGTTTCGCTCCCCTCGTATATCCTGGTCCTTATCCCGGGCGCATAATTAGCAAGCAGCAGGAACAGCGGGAACACCCCAAAATGTGTCTGCATGCTCTCGCCTCTTAGCTCCAATATCGACCGAATACGCCATCCAGATGCATTTTTCTTTGGCTAGTTTCCTTTTTCCCCTCGCTTCGCTTAATTTCCGGGAACAATAGCCACGGGTCGATGTTGTTCCAGGCCGCGACTGCGCGGCAGTGTCTAATTACACGAAGGGGGCCGACCCCGACTGCAGTCCTACTCGTACACCCAGCATCCACGTCGCTTCGTTCGATTCCTTGTCCCGTCTTATGGATTCTCGGTATTATACTGGGTAGACCGATTATTGAAGAAAATAATATCATTTTGCCTCCGCCTCCTTCTCCTCCTCGTGTATTCGATGGTACATCGACGATACCGTTCTCTCCAACAATCCGTCTTCTTATTCGTTTCATATATATTTTAATATAATTTTAATTACAAGGACATTATTGGGTCGCTTTGGTCTTCGACTTTAATGGTTCGGCAGTGAGAAGGTGATTGGCTAGATGCACCAGCCTAGTAAAGCGGCCAATGGATGCTCCATTTCTTAGCACCTATTTTCATATTTACATTGTTTTATGCTGTATGTAACGATACTCAATTTATCTATATAATTTTTTTTTAAATAATTTATACTACTCGAAGTTTGTATAGAATTATAATTGTGCCATGCACTACAGTACACTGAGAAAAGCTTATCAAAGCTATAGTTGATAAACGAAAATTCACTAATTATACAATTACCATTATTTTGTCGAGTCAAATGTAATTAGGCGAAATAAAACAATATTTAGGTCAACTAGGAATATGATAATGATAAGTAAGCTTTATTTCGCCATATTTAAGCACAGTTTCATCGATAGCCAATAAACTCTTTTCTCACAATCAGTGTATTCACTGTTAACGAAGGGGAGGTAAGACCGGCTAAGACGGGTGAGCTACGGGAAATGTCTAATAAAAAAGACTTAGAAACGTAAATGTAACTTACATTTTTATTCATAGAAATGTTTATTCAATAAAAATTTCGAAAATCAAAAACAGAAATAGTAATTTTCCTCGATAATCATAGAAAAAAAAATCTCTTCGAATTACCCGCTTTGTTTATATGGGGGGGGGGGGGGGGGGGGGCTAAAACGAGTAAACGTTAAAATAATGAGATCAATCAACTTAAATATAATTTAACAAAATATATAAGCGTTATGTAAACGTACAGGCTTTTTTAAACATTAATCGATCTTTACAATAGTCAACTAATTATGAATTTCATGTTTTAAATCTTTCTCTAAGATGAAAATCAACTTCTACTTATAATAATTAACAATTATAATCGCTAGAAAAATACCCAAAGGACTATTCTAGGGCCTAAAGGACTAATCTAGGGCAAATCGTGTTCCTCACTCATTTTGCCCAAAAGCACGTTTTTATTTTCTATCATTATAACGTCTAAATTCTACACAATACTCGAGTAATCAGAACTAGTAGGTAGGTATGCTTGGAATATTTTTCCAAGAAAGCAGCAAAAAGCTTTGTTTTTATCTTATCTTGTAAGCGTTTGCGTCACCGACGCGAGTCGAGTACCCGTGATTGGTGGTTGACGATCGGGACGTCGATGGCACTCACACATTCTCAGAAATAATTGTAATGCGCATTTAGGAAGGCTTACCCGTTTTACCCCTATTAGAGATATTTGCTATCTTCCAAGCTAAGTTAAAGTATGTCCAAGCAACAGAAACGATCATATGCCAATAGGCCTACGTCACAAAATAATGTAAAGCCCACACCACACACTCGCCGAGACGTCTCGCCAAATGTCTCGGACGAGACTCGCCTCTCACAAGACATTACGAATGCTGCTCTCCGCACTCTCGTGTCGCTCACAGTTGATCCCTCGTCTTTGGCTACGATGGACTTTGACTCGTGTGGAAAAAACCGACAACGGACCAAGCCGACACGAAACGGCGAGAGGCGATACGAAACAGCCCTGCACACTCTCGTATTGGCTAACATTCGTTATGTCTCGGCGAGAGTGTACAGCCGGCTTAACTCACTCATTGTCAGCGATTATTTGACCAGTGAGTAGCCAGCACTCTGCGTAGAATAGCCACCGGGATAGATTTGAGAACTATTCCGTAAGGTGACAAAAGTTAACAAAAGTCATGCGATAAAGGAAGTGGTTGCAATTATTTGGAAACACACCCGGTATAATCGTCCGTACGGATTTATGGAGAATATCGGCCAAATGCGATTGAAGCCCGAGTGCGTGAGATGTGAGTCAGACGAGGTATTATTTGCTTGATGAATGATTTATCTTGAGAGCTTGAGTTTCTCTCTTCCTCTCTCGCATTCTGGATCCCCCGATCTCGCTCTCCTTCCTACCCTCCCTTTATTTTTCTCTCCTTCTCTCGAGCTCCCTCTCGCTCTCTCTCTCTCTCTCTCTCTCTCTCTCTCTCTCTCTCTCTCTCTCTCCCTCTCTCTCTCTCTCCCGCTCGGACCATATCCTCTCTTCTGTATCACCCTCGGTTACTATGCTAGTCTTATTCCAAGCATGAGCCGTGCAGGACGAGTGAACGAATTACCGAACCGGGGGAAAGAAATGGAGGGAGGTCTCTGGTAAGGGTGGAAGTAGTATAAGTACAGTCCGGTGTGCGCTATGTGGTATATTTCACGGGGCGAGAAGAAAAAAGAATGGATGGAGAGGGGTGGCGGGGTAGCAGGAGCATAGAGGAAGCTGAGCGAGAAAGAGAAGAGGAGCCAGAGTGAACCGACGAGGGGAAAAAGAAAAGTGTAGCGGTGGCTGTTGGCGCTAACTAAGGGCGTCGGCTAATCAATATCATCGGGGAATGGCCGTTCGCCCGTTTCGCCTTTTTCTCGCATAGCCAAGAAACGACTCGATTTAGATGAAAAATCACAATATGGGAACTGCTCGAGTTCTTAATTTAGCCAAATAATTTCACCTTTACGAGGGCTAATGGTAGGTGATCGACGTCATTCAAAAAATTGAGACAACATAAAAAAATACACTTTCGAACTTGCGTATGATATTATAATCTTCGTGGAGTGTGACTCCTATTGCAAGTACCTAATGGATCACCCGAGTACCAATTTTTTATACTTTTTCATTCATGTTTACTAAATTTTCTCTCTTGCATCACGTGATACGACCACTTAATCAATTTGATTATACGTTTATTTATTTACGTATTCGCGTAAATTATTATTGTTTTCTTTCCCTTTTATTGTTTATTCTTTATCGACAATTATTCTGTATTAAAGATTATTCGGCTCAATAGCGAATCAGAGCATGGAGTCGGCAGGTAAATACTAACTAGGGTCAAGTAAAAGCTCGTTTCGCCACCCGTGGCTTTAGTCAAATAAAGCAATTTTTGTTCTCTGTATAAAAACTTGTCCGCACTAACCGTCAAGAATGTAGGTATATCTCGTTACATTTATTATTTTTCACCCGCGTATTATTTAGTGAACATAATCTTACGAGCAACCGATTCATACTTCGATTTCGTCGTTTCGTGCCAACAACAACGAACGTGGAAAATCGTCCTCATCCGTCCATTTCAGTGAAAAGTACAACTTCCGCCATTTTTCTTCGTGAATGATCGGCACTTACAAAAACACCCTCGTCCACCATTAATAAGGGAAAAAGTTCAGTTACGAGCGAAAAAAAAGTTAGATTGCCTCACCGTAGACGCGACTCGTGGGTTCTCATCGACTTGATAAGCCGAGAATTTCACAAATTTCTAGTACGTGCCTTCGAGATATTAGAATGGTCGTTTTCGTTCGTTCGAGGGGTCGAGGAAAGCCTGGCGGGCGTATCCGTCGGTTCTGACGACGAGGACGAGGGAACCGAACAGCATGGATGAGAGACGATTGTACCCACGACTTATAACGCACATCACAGTGCGCCCCCGTTCCTTCCATGGACCAGCGGTTCCTTTAATCTCGTGGTGTTTGCATGCCCCGGCCAGCAGGCTCCGCATCGACGATCAACCAGCTAACCTTCCCCTCTATGAACTGCCCAAGTGCAAAAGAGATGGAAAATCAATGGAGACGTATGGAACTACTCGTGCACGTCTGAATTGCGTTGTATTCGTCAACGCCACAGAAAATTGAATTACTGTAAACCAGCATATTAAAAAAAACCCCTTATAGAATCGATCCGTGTTTCATGTTTTTTCTCCAACATTTAACACACATTTATTTCCATCAAACTAAACCAAATCTGGCACTTTGTGAATAATTATTTTTATTTATCGGATCCAAATGAACAATAATCGACGTAGCTTGCTGAGTGCAAAAATGTCTGTTTTTGCTTATTCGTTTGTTTTGCATGAAAAGAGTGGAAAGAAGATTTTTTTCTATCCTTCCAGAGCAGCTTTATGTTTCGATCGATTATGCTTTATTATCGCACAGAAAATAAAGTTATGTAATAACGGAGCATGGAGTTAATACCTGTGGTTTTTTTTATCGACGAGGAACGCGAGCTTTTTTGCGTGCGTTCATTTAATCGTGAATTAGGAAAGTTTATTGAAAATTAATACGGATCGATGTCCAGAACGAACGATCCACGACGGTTGTTGACTTATCCTCCTAAATTCCAATTGACAAGCTGTTTCACATGTTCTGCCTCGAGGTTTCGAGCTATAACTAACATAGCACTTTGTAATTGCCTTAACTTATATGATAAATCTAAATGCCACGGACATGTACGAACATCGAATGCATGTAGCTTCCCAGGTTTTAAAACACTCTATTTCGATACATTTTCTGATCAATGCTTGATTTTTTGTTTTGGTAAATATACCATAGAATTGTGTATATATTGGATATTTATAGACAATAGTTATTTGTCAAACAAGAAAGTGCGTTTGGACGATTCAAAGCTGAACGATAAATTCCTTGAAAACAATTTTTCACCATACAATAGACGGGATAAGATTGGTTCGAATCTATTCATCCATTTCCAAATCCTTCCAATGGATCCGAACAAGTGACTAGAAGCTTCCATGCTCGCGTAGTTGGCTGATTTTCTACTGCAATATACTTTTTTCTCACCCTCTTTGCATTCTCTCGGCTCATTCGTCCGGGGGGGGGGGGGGAGCTGGTCGCACCCGCCCCTGTGAACTCCATTCACGGGTTTATCACTGTCCAGATAACAACGATTTACCTACGGTCGAAGCTTTGAGGGGTTGACAAAGAGTCCGCAGTGGTGACCGTGCTCGAAAGCAGTGAGAAATAGTCCGGCGGAGATCCGAGAAGACGCAGGATAGGGAAAGGAAGGGCGTCTGATCTGGAGCTCGAACATACATGGGCACGCACACAATCACATATACAGATGGAAAAACGCGTAGATCCGACAGCCACCTTGCATTCAGAAGTATTTCACTTTAACGGCACCCCGAGGAATTGGCTGACCCGCGTAGACCGGCGACCCTTTACCGTTTCAGCATAATGGACCTCTACATTACTTATTCGAGTTGGCTAATGTCCGCACTTTGGACAGGCACAGGCTCGGCCTGCGGCGCTTTTTACTACGGGAAAACCACGGATTCGCGTTACCGGCGAATACGGCCTGGGTCTACGCCAGACGACACTCAACCCCCAGCGATTAAGTCAACGACCGACACCTGCGGACGAAATCTTCTCGAGTCGGAGGTCGCCTTGAGCAATGAGACGAATAATATTAAGATAGAAATAATACAGAAGCGAGCTTGAATATTTTTCAAATCTTTGGGACAAAGCGGGAATCGTCCGTTTTTTACCGACGGAGGGCAAAACCATCAATTTACAAACGACACCACCATTAGCATCTAACAGAATTAATTGGCCCACTGCAACATTTTCATTAATAAAGGAAAAGCATGTTGGCATCGTTTATTAAAATTCTTTCATAAGGTACAAAATACTCGATTTTTTTATAAGTACATTTCTACAAGAATTTCGATGGAGAAATAAGCAGGACACAACTCTTCATTAATGTTATGTATTACAACCTTGGATGAAGATAAACATTTCAGTGAGCTCGTAACGATCGAATTTGAGAACCTGATAAAAATTTACCTCCGTCGGTAAGACCAGTCGTGTCATCCGTTGTCTACGAGGGGCTGTAAAAGGTGGATCTTTACCTAGGCATTTGGAATTTTGTTTTATACACGTCTATTGCTGTGCGATATCCGATTGAATTATTATCCAGCTTTTTTACATTTGGCAACGCGACGTCCACCTTTTTTTTATGTTGGTTGATAATTATTTCGATGTTTGAAATCGATTCCGAAAATGTTAAATCTTTTCCAAGGTTTGCAATCACGAGGCGAGGCTTTGCCGCTACCACTGTTTCTTTATTGTGTGGCGGAGCAGCAGCGCGGTCTTTGACGATTCTCGACGAGAGTTTGAAAATTGGAAATTCGCGCTTGAGTACTAAAGCCTTATGGCTATATCGGTAGATAAGACTCGTGTATAGGGGAAACTGGTCAGCAGACGAGAAGAAGAGGAGAGCACGCCCAGGGTGCGGATAAAACGTTCCATATAAGATTAATAGCGGAGAAGTCTCTGAACTGGTCCGCAGACGACGCCGACATCTTCGAGAGGGTGATCGCGCTGCCGATGGTGATTCTTCTTTGAAGGTGGACCCGAGGGGTAGTGGCCAAATTCAATCCCGTTTAGGACAGAGCGGCCAACCTCGGTGAGGAAGAATAGGAAAGTAAAGAATGCGAAAGTATGTTCGAGGGAAAAGACAAAGAAAATCCCCAACACGTCGCTTTATCGATGAGTCGCAACTTTTTTTCGTCGATAAGACTACTAAAATTTCCATTAAACGTAACAACGTGTAAGAATTTTACATTATCTATAGCGGTCGTATAAAATCTTTCGAAGTTGGAAGAATTGGTAAATAGATAGGAACATGCTTTTCAATTATCAACCAAGAAATATGAAAATTTCCCACCAACTTTTCCAGAAATTGATTTTTCGATTTCTCATTATTATTTGCCAGAAATGTTAAATGTAGTTGTCGAAAATGCAATATAAATCACATTCTGCGTGTACTTTCGTCGAAAAAATTTGATCACTCATTTGTCAGAAATGATTCATAGATGGCAGTGACAAAGCAGTTTGTATCTCGTGGTGAATGAATCATCTAGCCATCATTAGTACCGAGGGGGTGAATAGGCACGAAGCATCCTAGTAATTGTACGAAGAAGCTTTGATATCTAACGATAAGTTAAAATATGTATTTCGCATGAAAATTATTGATTGAGCTACGAATATATGAAATATTGATATTTCCTGATATTCGAGGTAATCGATCGATAATTATTATCTAGCTAATATGTAATCATAAAAATCGCAACACTTGAAAAAGTTTTGATAAGATCGCATAGTACACGAGGGCGCGAAAAACGCCAGCGGGAAAACATAAATTAATGAATCGAGCTATGCGTTCGTGATCGAATAAGAAGAAATCGGCTTTGTTCGTTTCGACAATTTGACGATCATGGATTCGATCCATGTATAACACGAATGAACCATCTCATCTAATTTATGACGAAGCTGTTCCATTACAGCTATCGTAGGACTATTTTCTTTAACAGAACCAGCATTTGATCGATAGACGACTGAAAAAAACGAAGCTATTATATTAGAATAGAATATATAAAAGAGAGAGAGAGAGCGTGGAGCGCACGGGCGGATGTCGGCTCTTATTTGAAATCTTGGCACACAGACAGGCGAGATAATGGGAGTGAAAATCGATAGCTCAATTTGCTTATCGATCATCGGCATTATTGATCCGTCCCATTGCGCGTTCATATATACCTGTAGTTAATCGCCGTTTCACCGGTGTGATAAACGGTGCAAAATACGATATTTCACGAGTGGTGTCAACGCTTCTCTCCACCAAAACAGAGAATCATCGCGTTAATCTAACATCCACGTGGCTTATTATTGGAAAATAAAGTGGACCATATAATTCTAGGCTCGAAGCATTTCCAGTTTGCAGATCGATACTAACTAGGTATAATAAGAAAATGCGCGGGCCGATCTCGGGATAATGACATTATTTTTTAACTTCTTATCACGATAAAGCAACTCTTATCGGAAATAATCTAACTATCGAACTGTTGATTCACGGAAATACTTAACGCGAACAATCTCATTGCAATCTGAACGATCCTTTTGAAACGAAAGAGTTTCCAATAAATGGACGTTATATCTTTTCACAAAATCACAGAAAAATCGAATTTTATAATAAGCAAGTAATTGAGACGTTCGCGCCTATCGCAGGTGTAGCTTCGTATCTACTCGAGTTTCCCACAGATAGTCTAGTCGACTTATCATACATAGGTGCAATTTGAGACCAGCATATTTTTTCGTCGCACACGCACACGTAGGTACGTACTCTTACATACGTATACGCGCGAACTTTTTCCTATCTCGAAATATCTGATTATTTGGTAGGTATACTGTACGAACGTTTATCAGGTGTATTCATATCACTATACAAAACTAATAATAGACCACAAAAATTAGGTTTTATAATTTTATACTACGTGCGTATTACCTCCTAATTCCAGCCATACTTATTCGATGAGGGTTACAGGAAAGGAAGAATCCGAACAAAGGAATCGATCCGTTCAATACTGCAGTGGTTTACGATTGGAAAAGTGTACCGGAATAATACCGGAATATTTGATAATATTGATAATAATGTCCGCGCTATATGGTCAGATACATACATTATCCGTATACCTATCAACATTGCTTTTGATACGCTCGCTTAATATCGAATCTGTTTTCAAATATGTTCATTATTATGCAATATCGATTTGATCGTTGATCACAAGAAACAATCGGAGAACTCGTTATTTTTCGGCATACATGACTTTCATATGGATCTTACGCCAAAATGATGATATCTTGAATAGCGAATGCACCTACGAAGCTTGAGACCCATTAGCTAGAGATAGTTTTCACAACAAAAAATCTCGAAAATGTTCGACATTGCGAAGAGAGTCGAATCGATGCCGATTCCACTCCCCGAACCCAACGTTAAATCAATAGCGAAGTTTCACTATGAGGTTTATAAATACAATCTCATTGTCAGTATTCGACAATTAAACAATGCCGGACAATGCAAATTCCGGACCTCGCGATAAGGTCGCAAGCAAAATCTTCTTAAACCATTAATGATTGATCCAGTCACGACCGACCTATTAACCTTTTAGCTGCGCGGGTGGTCGATATATCGACCACTCAAGAGGCACAAAATATTTCATGTTTTTAGGGAAAATTTGATGTTTTGAATACATTTTGAATCATTTTCGCCACGACCACGTCGTTGATCCTGGGTCATGCTGAGAGCGAATGTCAGAATATTTCTTGATATCTCCGGAGATGCGGCAGTAGTTTGCTGCGTTTGTAGTAGAAATGAAATTTGACCTCTAAAAAGACGATCTACATAACAAGAGTGCCTGCGGAATTTTTAAACGTTTTTTTACGTATTCAGCGTATCAAACTACGTACGAAAACCTTCTAAAAACTTGGCTTATACTAGAAATGAAATGTGACCTTGAAATAGAGATTTTCAAGGTCAAGGTCGTCTGCGGGAATTTTGTTTAATATTTTGTTCATATTCAGCGCGTGAAATTACATAGAAATACCCTCTCAAACATTCATGACAAATGAGACAAATTTTTGACATTGCACTATCCGTTGTCTCCGGGGCTGGTCGATATATCGACCAGCAGTCAGATCGGGAATTTTGCTTTTTATAAGAGGTCGATTTGTACTGAATTTTTCCCGCAGCTAAAAGGTTAATCAGTATCTAATAAGCGTTCATTTACATCAGTCACGTTTTTACACATTAAAGTGATTTACAAAGTCGACTCACGCGGAGTAAAAGGAAAAGAAGAAATTTGGCGAAAAAATAAATATGCTTTAAAATTAACGACGAATGAAAAGATCGTTATTTCATAGTAAATTTTGCACATATAGACATTATACAGTGGTGGCCTACTACTTATATATAGGAACATATATAGAGCATTATAGGGAAATCTGCACCCACTCTAGCCAGTCTCGGTCTTAGCAAGCGTAACTCTATAGGACATAGAAATAATCGGATAAAGAAACGTTTATCATTTCATTACAAAAAAAAACCCTATTTATAAAATATATTTTGCAGGCAAATAATGACTTTATCAAAAGTATGTATTTATTCTTCTTATTTTTTAAGAAATGACTATAATTTCTCAAAATCTATTTCATGAGGCTTAAGCACGCTTGACGTTTATTTTAAATGAATTATGTATAAAGAAAATTAAAAAAACGTGATCGTCATTTATGCATGACATTAGCTGTAGGCATAGGGTAGAAATCATATATTTTTCTCGTAAAAGTAATGTTTATCTTCCTGTTTGTCACAATATTTCTGAAGGAAACTTATAATTTTAGGGACAAATTTTAATTCCCTAATATTACCATCCGTTTCGCTAACATTGCGCTGATTATGATAACTGTATGATTAAATGGTTTGAATTGGTCAAAGTTCATGCACGCATTCCTCAACATTAACGCGAGAAATTACTTTGGCTGAGCTACCGTTGCAGCTCTCGATAAGTTACCAGACGTGTCGGTGTGAAAAGGACAGGGGGTGAGAGGTCTGTCACTGCGTCCCACAACAAAACCATCGTATCCCCCGAATACGGGCGCCATGTGCCGAACAGAGGGGAGCGTCCTGTCCATTAGCCGGAAGGGGTTAATGCTTCTAGTACGAAATTTCAAAAAACTCCTTCTGTAAGACTCGAGCGCAATCACTGAATTATCTCGAATATGATAGCCAATAGTAGTGTAATCAATCAAAATCTGATGACAATTATTGTTCGTAGCTGATGTACAAACAATTATCGAACGTTTAATTACATTCGGAAGATGTGCCCCAATTACCCAAATACTTTTGAATAGTTTTCATATAACCCATCGGGTTGGTTGCTCAAAGGTCTGACTCCCAGCTAAAGACCTTTCACGATTGTGGCCAAAAAAATATGGATGTATTATGGATGTTTTATTATTAATTATTCTTCACGATGAAACATTCTTACGAACTCGATAAAGTGTCCTTTTCAAATGTCATATATTCGTGATGATTTTTTACCAATCATCCGTCTTCACATTTTTCATCGAATTCCAAGGCATATTAATGAACAAAATATGCCTTTATTTCATAATCTTCCCAATTCTTTACGCACTTTGAAAATGGTCGTTACAAAATGTCTAGTATCGGACGGCGTCTTAACCTAATGTTAGCCCCACATGTTGCGAGAATTAAGGCCTGAACTAAGGAAACCACGATACCGGAAAACAGTAGATAATCGACCTGTCCGACTCCGTTTGATTTTTTTTACTACGCGTATCGAAAAAAGTAATTTTCTCTTATGATATTCACGGCGGATCTAAGCAAGCTCTCACTAAGTAATTAAGAGCATGCGATAGTTTGTCACACGCATAAAATACGAGAAAGATTTTGTGGAAATGTTGTTAATTGTTGTCAAAGAAATGTAACGCACCCCTCGCCCCCCAAGAGGAAACCCCTTTTTCAGCTGACAAACCCAAACAAAGCTTTCTTTGTGGAGAAGCACTGCGGAGGAAACCGTATAGTCGCCGAAAACTTGTGCGAAAAGAGAAAAACTACATTTTTCGGAATAATATGTTTCCGCTTGATTTTATTGCCAGAATGAATTAAGAGTAACGTAAACTGTGAGAGCTGATGCTAGTAATAATGTATATTATTTTGAAAAAACTTTACGTTTAATGTCGATACGTACACTTCCCCGGTCATGTCGAGAAACAAATATTGATATCTTCGATGTTGTTTGTATCTCAATCGTGGAAGAACGGAAAAGGGGGCAGGGGAGGGGCTCCAACCTATTTCGATTTACACACACGGACACATCTCACAGAGGTACGAACATTCGGAAGCTTTCATCCTCGCGTCGACGAATTTTCTACATTGTGGAGGAAAATTGGTCTCCTTGTCCTGGTTCATCGAAGCTGCCCAATCAGAGTAGGTTATTCGGTAGAAACAGGGGTGCATATAAATGACCCCGAACACTTTGTCAAGATTCCATCGGTGTCGTTTTAACAACAATAGTTTAATGCAGCAATCATAAATTTAATAATTTGTAGGACATTTAATCTTCGCAAAGGGCTTCCGAAACTGGCTGGTTTTAGGAATAAACTTAATTATAAACAAGTTGAGTTGGGGGTAAGCTAAGCTCGCGAGATCGCGTTGACGCGGAGCACAGAAATATTTTTCTCCACCGTTCTCGGATACATCTTTTCTGGCCGCGATACATTCCAGCTACGCGGAGGTTGGGAGTCGGTGTGATCACGGTATGGTGGTCTAATGCTCGCGTCGCCTTGCCAATCGATAAAAACCTCTATTGACCCCGAACAACCTTGTATACAGATGTCGCCGGCTCGACGGAAAACCACTCTCAACAATATAACGAGTGGAAAGCTCTTTCGTCGTAAGTAAAATCTTATCATTATTATTTAGGCTTATTATATGGTTTAACGATATTATTTAAGGTTTTTCGAAATGGTGCTAGTTAATAATCAAATAGGAAATATAAAAAATTCAACTTCTGACTCGAGATGAGTTCTCTATGAAGGACGTCAGCGGCATAAAATGGATAAAGACCGCCATTATGATAATTCTGAATGGTGCGGTTGTCTGCAGACATGCGCAGACCGATGAAAAGTGAATAATAAAAAGGTTTTTCAAGCGAAGGAGGTGGAGATGTTGGAGAAGCGATATATACGATAGAGCGCAAGGGTTGAAGCGCAAGCGCCGAACCGCCCCTCGTCGGCGCAAACGAGGGTTGTCAGCATCCACCTCCTTTTGTGACGGGGGAGGATCGGTCTCATACGGCGAGACACCCCTGTTGGGGAGTGTTGCGAAACGACACCTAGCCAATCTGCATGTGAGTCGCGCGCGACTGCTCTCGAAGCTCTGCGCCATTGTAGACCAACTTTAAACCCGTGGAGGATGAACGCGTTTTCGTCCTACTACCACCCCCCCCCCTGCCCCTCCCACCCCTTTCGTGCTACGGAGCCCATATTCCTCATACGTTATGGGCCGAATAAAATCCTTCACTTTCTATTGGTCCACGATTCTACTATCTCCATTTTAATCCTATATAGTACCTCGACGAAAAAGAAACAGCGCACCCGCTATCCCTTCGCCAATTCTCATGGAAGAGATTTAATCGTGGATCGACATTATTACTATTATATTTCATTTATATATATATATCTCACCTGTGTTTATTGTTTTGGTTAATATATGAAATATAATAACTCAAAAACATTATCCATACCCCGTCTGATACGAAGTAAGGTACTCAATGTTCGATCAATATTTCGTTTAATTACGTCGCGCTGAGATGTTGGTGCATTTCCCGATACAACGGAAAACTTTATTATAATTGCAAAAGCTCAAATTTAAGGGGGTGAAAAGGACCGCACATTTCTCGTACTAGGCAAACTAAATCTAAATCTAAATTGTTACGGTCTCGGTAAGGGGGGAGTAAGAGATTTTTTATTTTGAAATAACAATGGTAGAGTGAAATGGTCCCGGCAAGTATAGCCATAGAATTGTATACACCGAACCCACGCGTTTGTTCGTGCCTCACGCGGCTTCTGCCGGTATTCGATGAAAGTCCCGGCGAGCATCTGCGTCTGTCCCGCTCGCGTCTGCACGAGCGCGGCACGATCTTTTTCTCCCTATATTGCTCCCCGCTTCCACTCTTCTACAACCCCACGTATTGTGTAGTTGCTCTACGTTGCTCACGCTTCCACTGGGACACGCGCATGCGCACACATGAGCGATCGTACGATGCACGCGCACGCGGGCACACACACACACACACACACACACACACACACACACACACACACACACGAAAGCGCGTACGCGTACGACGCTTTATATAGGATAGTTCGCGACAAGCTTCGATTTACTGTTTTCACTAATAGCCTTAAGAGAGTGTGAAGGGAGCGAGTTTGGAGTGCATATGAACACGGCACACCGCTTTCTCTTGGAAGCGTAGTAGCCCGCACAAAAATCCGTTCCGGGACGATAGAAAGAGACAGTCCCTGACAGTCCGTCGAGCAGGAACCTTTTCGCTTTGCAGCCCTCCCCTGTATGTACTCTATTTCTATCTCTGTCATACTAACTCGTTTATTCTTCTCCATACCACACGTTTTTCTTGATTCTTTGGCCCCTATGCACCCTTCCTGTAACATTTTAAAGGTTTCCCCTGTTGTAGCTGCCGCACATTTGACACGGAAGCTGTATGCACCGAATTACTACTCTCCCTATCCATATATACAGGGTGAATCTCTTATAGCACCATTTATTCTGGGGTAGATGGGACCATTACAAACAAAAGTTGCAAATATACATTAGGGATATTTTTAATAGTTTACGGAATATGAATTTTTAAAGTTCGTCAAATTAGAGCGCGACAAAAAGCGTTGGAGCCGCCCACTCTCCGCCCTATCCGTAGATATAGCACAGTGTAGGTCGCTATATTTGGAATGGCAAAATTCAGAGCAGTCAATTATTATTATTTTATTAGGCAGTCATTTTTATTAGTCGGCCATTGACTGCTCTGAATTTTGCCGAGAAGCGTTGGAGCCGCCCACTCTCCGCCCTAGCCGTAGCCTAGCCAGTCAATGCCCGACAAATAAAAATGACTGCCTAATAAAATAATAATAATTGACTGCTCTGAATTTTGCGATCCCAAATGTAACGCCCTACACTGTGCTATATCTACGGATAGGGCGGGGAGTGGGTCGCTCCAACGCTTCTCGCCGCGCTGATTGGATAAACTTCAAAAATTGATATCTCGTAAACTATTAAAAATATCCCTAATGTTTATTTGCAACTTTTGTTTGTAATGGTCCCATCTACCCCAGAATAAAGGGTGCTATACTTTAAGAGGTTCACCCTGTATATAGATATTTTTAATATGTAGGTACATACATTAATTGAACGATTTTTCAAATCCCTTTCATTTCTTTGCCATTACGTTTACCCAGTTCTTGTTTCATTATACACGGAATAAACCTTAACATTCAAACAAAGTATAACGCAAGCACGAAATACATAAGTCGACATAACTTTAATTCGACTTTTTGAAACATCTTCAGGGCAAAAGTTACACTCGACAAAATCAAATTGATAAAAAAAAACTAATACCGAAATAAAAAATGTAAACCGTGGAAAAGCACGTAAACTTATGAAAGCATGGAACGATTCGGAAGCAGTTGTTTATCCGCTTAACTTTAATACGAGTATCACGATGTAAATTCATGGAAACACAGAATAATCTGAGTTTTTTGCGAGAAACGAGGATAAAACTCAATTCAATGGATTGAGACGATCAAAATGTATACGAATCTACAATACGTGAGAGCACTAAATTTCCAAGCTAGCAGTGTTCATGGTGGCCAATTAGGTAGATAGGTCAGCCAATCAGAGACGAGGTCAGATTCACACTCTCTATCATGAAGCTCTTCGACCGACGCGTACAAGAGAGGAGGGAGTGGGGTGGCGGGAGATGCAGTATGTAAGGTAACATTAGGGAAAGGTGGGCTTGGGTTAGGTTTGGTTAGATTGAGTTAGGTCAAGCTAGGGAATGGGTCTGTCATACCCCACTGAATCCACCATGCTTCAGGGTATGAGGGCGCGTAACGCTACAGCTGTACAACCCCGCCGAGTATCTACAGGGCGATTTTCCTAAGGTATAGCACCATTTATTCTGGGGTAGATGGGACCATTACAAACAAAAGTTGCAAATAAACATTAGGGATATTTTTTATAGTTTACGAGATATCAATTTTTGAAGTTTGTCCAATCAGATCGCGCCGAGAAGCGTTGGAGTCGCCCACTCTCCGCCGTAGCCGTAGATATAGCACAGTTTAGAGCGTTACATTTGGGATCGCAAAATTCAGAGCAGTCAATTATTATTATTTTATTACGCAGTCATTTTTATTTGGCGCGCTCGGCAAAATTCAGAGCAGTCAATGCCCGACAAATAAAAATGACTGCGGAATAAAATAATAATAATTGACTGCTCTGAATTTTGCAATCCCAAATGTAACGCCCTAAACTGTGCTATATCTACGGCTAGGACGGAGAGTGGGCGGCTCCAACGCTTCTCGGCGCGCTCTGATTCGATCAACTTTAAATATTCATATCTCGTAAACTATTAAAAATATCCCTAATGTTTATTTGCAACTTTTGTTTGTAATGGCCCCATCTACCCCAGAATAAACGGTGCTATACCTTAGGAAAATCGCCCTGTATACTTCTTGTCTACGAGAAATTTTATAATACCCATATTTTATTATATTTATGTTGCTACTATATTATATTATAGTTGAGTCCACTTTCCTTAAACCTTATAAAGCTGTAACGAGCGATTTGCGGAATACCCCCAAATTCCAAGCCGTTCAGGTGGGGACATTAGATTTAGGTAGTGGGGAGTGCCGGCACCTCACTCCTAATGAGAGATTCTCACGCTCTCTTCTTCCTGGGATCGTCAACGAGAGAACAACTCGACAATCGCTCCCGCTTGGTCTCATTCAACTCGCCACAACGCACGGATCAATAATCAATCGTTTCTCTTGCCTGGCCAGCAAGAGGTCCGAGGCGCTGATCTTCGATCTACGACTTTCGTGGAAGATCAGAAGGAGGGATCGAATCGCCGAGCTTCACATTCCTGAAAACTGACGAAGGCGGATTCGTCAACAATCCTGCGTGTACGACAGAACTCGCCGAATTAGAGAAGATAAGTTAGACCGAATTGATAAAGATAGAGAAATATGTATGTATCTGAAATGTGTATGTATCTGAAATGTGTATGTGTCTGAAATATGTATGTGTCTGAAATATGTATGTGTCTGAAATATGTATGTGCCTGAAATATGTATGACGCGATGATCGTAATATAAAGAAAAATTTACAACAGTTATAAAGCTTATTATTGTTTTCGTAAGATAACGACTTCTCACGATAACTAGAAGTAATTTGATCGGAAACCAGTAAAATACTACAGTAGGAAAACAAGTTTAAATCTAATGAAACATTGTCAATTATTAATTATGTTGAAGAATCCTAAGTAATTTCTTTATTTTTTACTTGGTCCTAATAATTGAGATATATTAAAGAATACACATGTTTTTTTGCAAAATGTAGTGTGGTGTTGGTCATTGCAGACTCATATCATAAATACAAATTGTAAGTTGTTTTCAAATGAAATAGTTTGACAAGATTACTGATATTACATTTTATTTGTCTATTTGCTTATATATTTTTGTGCACTCCGCCAAAATATATTATTACATTTAGAAGTCTTTATATGTTTTCAAAATATAGTAAATTTTCTTAATGCATCTAAATTGAAACACCATCTTACGGTGCAGAAGGTACATCCTTCCTTCAGAGAATGCAACCTCAAGGGAAGCATGATCTTGCTTAGATGCAGTGGCAGAATTGATTTAGTTGCTTGTTTTTTAGTTAGAATTTTGTAAATGTGTTTTTATATAATGTTACCAGCTCGTGTTTTAATTTTATTTCACATTGTCAGCAAAAGAGCTATTTCGTATAACTGTAGTAATCGGTATTTGCGACTGTATTGTGAGCGGTTAAATTAATGTTCTCAGGGATCACAGTCTGTGATTGACTGCCGGATGAGTCGCGACTAGAAGAAAAATCTTCTAATAGATTATGCAAAAGTTTTTTCTATGATTCCACACACAAACAAAATTTAATGATTAAACGAACTTACCTGTAAGTGAAGTTCTATCATAATTGTATAGAGCGCCTCTTCCGAGATATCATGCTGTAGTACCCCTACCTCATACCGATGTCGCCACATATTTTAAAGACTAAAAAACCAAAAAACCGTCCGCCACTCGCGCGGCACTTGGTTTAGTCATTACTTCAAAGTTGTGTCGTAACCAGAGGGATCTTGCATGTAAAACATGGCAGATGGGGAATAAAAATATATTTTACTATTCAAGGGAGGGAACTGATCTCTCGGAAGAGGCGCTCTATACAATTATGATAGAACTTCACTTACAGGTAAGTTCGTTTAATCATTAAATTGTATTTCACGCCTCTTCCTCGAGATCATGCTGTAGCTGTTTAACGTTGGTTACGACTAATGTAAGGAGTAGCAATGTACATACACTCCTTACTATTTCAAAACGAGAGTGAACTTAGATAACATATAAATATTCAATCAATATCATATAATTTTGATCAATTCATTCGAATAATCATTACCTTATGCATTTTGTCTGTTCAAGACTGTTAATGCAAACTCTGTTCTGCCGGCAACAATTTCTCTATTATAAAATTTTGCGAAAACCTAAGGATTTCTCGGACCAACCGGCGGTTCTCCGTATGCAATCCAAACTAACTCCACCTTTCTCTGCAGAAGAAGTTGCCGTGTGTCTAGTGCTATAAGCCCTAAAATAACGCGTATCAACACCACTGTCTTTTAATGTTTCCTTAATCCAATGGCTTAGCGTTCCCGTCGATACCGCTTTATACGGTTTTCTTGTAGCAATCATTAGACGATTTTCTGTCCCTCTGGAGTTTTTAGTTCGCTCTAAGTAGGCGATTATGGTAACTGCCGGGCATCGGCGGCATTTCCTCAAAAAACGGCAAAATTAAAAGTGGCTGCGTTTTCCTTATACATGCAGTTTTCATCTGTTCTGAAGTTTTTATTTCTAATCGATCAGTTTTTGATGCGATATTTCGGCTATCAATCGCTGCCAAGGTTTGCATGCGATGTCCTGTTGTTAATGCCATAAGCGTGACCACCTTACGAATCAATTTATCCACAGCCATTTTATTATTTGGGCCCCCTCTTTAAAATTCCTCGAGCGCTACGCCTGGATCCCACGTAGAATCGTACCTGGCCCTCGGAGGTCTAAGTTTTGAAACTCCCTTGAAGAATATTCTAACTTGTGGGTCCTCACCCAGCTCTGGTCCATATAGAAGTGCGCTTACAGACAGGAAACTATTCCGGGGTCCATAAGATGCACCATTGTCGAATTCCATAGTGAGAATTCTCAAAAACTCGTTCGACCGAACTCCTCAATGGATCCGTGCGTTCCTTTTGGTTGAAACTCCACCATCTCTTCAGTCCCGTCTCGTATTGTTTCAATGAGGACTCACACAGCGATGCCATCATAATATTCATACTTACTTCGTGCGCTGCTCGGATTTTGAGTGCTTGTCTGATAAGAGCCGTGCCGCCAGGGTAAGGCTCTTCCACAACGGATGAGGCTCCCTGTCCAAGGATGTTAGCAAATTACAATTTGGTTTGAAAACAACAGGTTTCACTTTGAGCATAGATTCAAAACCGGGAAACCACGGTTGGGCCGGCCAACGCGGTACAACTAAAATTCCTTCGCATTCTTCCATTCGTAGTTTATGGAGAATTCACAAAATTATTGAGAAAGGCGGAAAAACGTAGAAAAAAAAAGAAATCCACTTTACTATAAAAGCGCCAATTGCCCAAGCGCCAGGATCTTTCTTCCAAGATATATACTTTTGATATTTGCAATTTGTTCTTGATGCAAAAATATCTATTTCCGAACGCCCAAATTTTTGAACAATCTTTTCCCAGGTCTCGTCCGCCAAAAAAAATTCGGTTTCAGGTTTCAACCGTCGTGACTCAATATCCGCTTCTACATTCTCTTTTGACCGTATGCATGACGCGAAAACCCACAGATTTCGACGCTCGCACCAATTCCAAATATCTCTCGCATTTTTATTCAATTTTGGAAATTGGACGCTGCCTTTTTTATTAATGTATGCCACTGTTGTAGTATTATCTGCTCTTAGAAGAACATCACAGATGCGTAGCTGACTAGCGAACCATTTCAGAGCAAATAGCGCAGCTTTTAATTCGTGATGGTTTATATGACGTTCTTCTTCGTTCCAAAAGCCATGAGCCTGTTTACCGGAACAAGGTCCACCCCCCCCCCCCCACCGTAAGAGAGGCGTCCTAAAAAATTTCAACTTGGGGATCAATAATTTTCAAATTATTACGCGCCTTATTGATGAAAAAAGACCACCATTTATATTAATTTTGTAACTTACGCGAAATGTGCATTATTTTTTCCTAAATCATCTCCATTTCGTCTAAGAGCTAATAACCTCGCCCTCTCGAATTCTCTCATGTGCACTCTTCCATATTTCAAGGTTGGACAACATGATTCTAAAGTGTCAATGAAAGAAGTAAAATCGCAAATTTTACATCGGCTCATTTTACGAAACTTTTTGATAAGAGCCCTGGTCTTTTCTACGTTATCAGGCGAAAGTTCGACAGACATGCGTACAGAATCGTATAACCGTCCTAAGAATCGACACCTAGTCGACGGTATAAAATTACTCTTTTCCGTGTTGATTAGAAACTAATTAGCGCTGTAATAAGGATCGAGTCTCGTGTATGTTGTCAAGGCAGGTACGAAAATGACTTCCAAACATTACGATGTCATCAAGATATATGACTGACATTAATCCTGCAGATCTCAAGTGGGATATAACGGGTTTCATAATTTTCGTAAAAACGAATGGCGCGGTATTTAAACCGAACGGCAAACATTGGAATTGCTAAATATTCCTTTGAAAATAGGATCTAAAAAATTTCCTGTCGCCCTCATCAATTGAAGTCAAATAGTAAGCGTCCTGAATGTCCAATGATGCCATAAAATGTCCCGGGCTCAACATTTTTTGCACCGTTTTACCATCCTCAAGTTTAAAATGTTGCGGTATTATACATTCGTTAATCTCTTTTAAATTGAGAATTAACCGGTGGCCACCGCTAGACTTTGGAATAAGGAAGATATTTGATATAAATTCGCCTCTACACGTGAGAGCCTCTTGAATGGCATCTTTGCCTTTCAATATATCAAGCTGAGCAGTATTCAGTCTAATCTCCCATTGTGACCACATTTGTTCTTTGGGAGGCCCGTGTTGAATTACTCGTTTTGAGAATGGGATTCGATAACCGTTGACCCAGCTCAGTATGGTCTTATCTTCGATAATTTCCGCCCAGAATCGTTTGAATTTCTTCAAACGACCAGCAGGATGACTTACATTTTCGCTCAGTTTCTCTTGTGAAACGACGACGTTGACCTCTTCTGCGACTGTTGACTGTTTCTCGATGAGCGTGAACGGTTCCATGACCGAGTCGATCTCTGCCACTTGACGCCGAATTGGTTTTCGGTTTATATCCCAATCGGTGTTGCGGGACCTTCACGACCCGACGATTATGCCTTCGGAATCTTTGGCTTCAAAAAAAAAGCGGAAGCCTCAAGATTTTTGCTGTCTTAATCCGTTCCGACAAATCCTCTCCAAACAGCCACAATTCTGCGTCTGTTGAACTCAAGGATTCTCTAAACGAAACGTCGACGTTCTTCAGAATAAGGCTTCGTCTAAAGAGAAATTCTATGTGCTGCAAGTCAACGAGAATTCTCATTATACCTCCTGCGGTGTCGAGCAACGACAATTTTCCATCATAATTTAACGGAATGATCGATGGAATGAGCTTCGCCATACCGGCGAGACAAGCCGTGAGTCGATTTTGTTTCTCGATAATACGTTCATCCCTTTTTACAAGAGCTTCTTGAAGACAAGCTCTCAATTCAGGATTAAGCTTTGGAAGGTCCATGAATAAAGCATTGGCTGGTGGAGGAAATTTGTCCAATATTGACTTCCTCTCTTCCGTTGGCAAGCCTTGTTTAATTATATCCTGGACTCGAATTGAGAAGTCAGAATGTATTGCCGGTGCTAACGCACGATCTGGCATGACGCGTTCTCCAATGAGTTGCAATACTTCCGCGTCCAGAGCAATCTCCGCATTTGCCGATTCGGTAGCGTCTATAGAGGCCGGCTGAGGGGCCGGTAAAGGGGGGGGGGGAGGTTAACGTGTCCATCCGCATAGGAGAGCGGGAATCTGACTGCGCCTTGTCATTGACACCCTCGTCTTTCGTTGACTCGTCCTCTGTATCTCGTTCGTTCACGATCTCTTTATTGAAAGAAAAATGAGATGATGTTGACGAACGACGGCACGGCGTTCTCAAGCGACTGCGACGACGTCGTTTCTTGTCCTTCGACCGCTGACTTCGATGCTTATTTACCAAACAAGATCAGCATGGTGTGAAACCTCCTTGCAAGGAGTAACAAAAAATCTTGCAAGATTTTATGTTCGTTTCGTATTTTTCCTCTATAGAGGTTAAGGTCGTTGCGACCGATCTCAGAGGAGTCATCTGTGCAGCACGCCACGGCCATGTGTCTCGCGAAGACACCGTTCCTTACGGAAAAATCTGAGACCTCATATCTTGCAGAGATAGAGGTCTCGGCCGTTCGCGAGATGAGATTCCAGCGAAGAATTCCTAACAACGCGATTTGAGATGCACCACCATGCCCTTGATCGCGAACCCTAGCCTATAGGATGGGGAGAAAACACTCATACTTACGGTGATGCTTTCTTTTCCCTTTAACTTGTCCTTCCAAAAATCTCTCTAGTCTCTCAATCCTTTTCTCCAATTCTTTATAGATGTCCTCGTTGCCTTCTGCGTTTATCATTTCTCCTGTTATCACGCTCTCGTTTTCGTGTGACGTCTTCGGCACAAGAAAGAAGAATGACTAAACCAAGTGCCGCGCGAGTGGCGGACGGTTTTTTGTTTTTTAGTCTTTAAAATATGTGGCGACATCGGTATGAGGTAGGGGTACTACAGCATGATCTCGAGGAAGAGGCGCGAAATACAATAATGTTGGAAGCTTAAACCTTGTTTTCTTTTTATGAATTTCTTCTTTCCTGAGCAAGACCAAACAGTTTCGGAATGAACCTGAAAACATCAATATTACATTTTTAACTATAACAGTTATCGAATGGTTATGACGATGTCAAATATTTCATCGAATAGGTTGAGATCGATTAAATATTATACACAAACGAATAAACTAAAGACGCTAAATATGGCTTACTTCGCCAACCTTTGCATATTTCGAACGATTCCAAGTATGGTCTCCTAATGTTTTGTTTTGTTTTTCATTTTGTTCTCCTCTTTATCTTACGAAACTATCATGAAATAATAATCTTGTTATACTTGGAAAAATCAACTTAATCACAAAATGAGTAACCCAAAATGTACGCAAAATGCAAATCGTGGAAAATACACATCACTACCTCGAAACAGGAAAGGGTTTTGAAATAATTGGTCGGCAAGAATTAGCTATAATCCGTGTATCACGACGGAACGGCATTGCATTTTATATGACTAAGCTTTTTCCCGCGCGAAACGCCGCTACAACTCGAGTAACACGATTGACATTAAAAACACAGACGTGAACAAATCAGATATACGGCAATTAAATTTGTGACGTAGCGGTGCGCATTTTACTATTAACCGGTTGGAAAATCAAATATGAGCTCGATTTTAAGCCTTTTGCCATGAGGCTCTCGGATGTCGGTAACGCGACCGCGATAGCAGCACTGGTTTCTTTCTATATCACCAACCGTAACGTGATCGGGCCTTATCTAATCCAATCGAACTTCTTTTCAATCGTTGTCAGCGAATGATGTCAGTGACAAGAAATTGTAATCATACACATCCATTCTTGTCATCTCATCCACTTGGACGGTACGCACCATTCCCCTTGACCTTCTACATCAGTATCGACTAGGATGAAAGCAAGTTGAACCAGAATACCAGTAAATGTTTGAACTCGACGGTGGCAACAAATTTCGTGGATTATAGAGATATCTTGCTATACACGAAAAATATCTCATTATTGCTGCTGTGTACAAATATTGGTGAAACAACTCGGTCAAGTTGAATTTGCGTAGATCTGGTTATGGTCCACAAGGAAGAGGACACGCAAAGTATTCCTACATGGCGTGTCCTTCGGTGGTGAATTGAGGAACGCCCGCGCTTGGTTTACCCTGTGGGTATGAACGAACAAAAAGAACCCCTGCAAAAGTCCAGCGAGCAATCGACTTGAGAGTAAAGTCATTGCCGCCTATAGTTTCAATGAAAAACATTGAAAAGCTTACCACTTACAGAATTAAGTTCGGGCGGCTGGCTCTTTCTAAGATAATGAATGTACATAAGCAGGTAACAGAACTTCCTAAAAAGATCAAGCACCTTCTCAATAGAATTAAAAGGGCTAGCAACAGCGGCTACACCTAGCAATTGAAACATAAGATATATGTGCAACAAGTTAAGAGACATTAAAAAAAGGGCTCTTAACATACTTGGCGACCCTCCACAAGATAAAGGGTGATAAGACTCTGGATTCCATAAGAAATTCAGTAACTGGGAACATTAACAGTTACCCGGTTTGGTGCTGATACTAGGTGGAAAGGAGCATCTTCCTTCTCAAGCATATTGAAACACCCTGAATATAGTGCTGATCCAGCATGCAAACCTAATTAATAAAGTTGCGAAAGCGTAGACATCCGTACCGGGCAGAAGGCCACAACTGCTGAAGAATTGTGCAAAGCCCTGAACGAGCAGATTCCAAACTTCAGCGAAAAGCTTGATGCCAGAACAATGGTACGGCTCCGGAAGATGGGCTGAAGTTGTCTCATACTGACCATCAATAAGATCGTAACGGTCAACAAGATAAGAATCTCCTGGATTGTGCGCCGAATAAAGAAATTGGAGCATCGAACTAAATGTCACAGCCCTGTCGACAGAGCGAACTTGTTTATCAGATGCGGTAGAATAGGCGGTTTGCAATAGCCGGCAGTATTAAATACCCTACAACTAGGGCACTTGCAGATGAGAAGGAGAGGGGTGGATGCGATTTCCACAGCTGAATCCCTAGCACAGCACAACTACACAGAATGCATTTGCAATATACGGCGTAAGGTGTAAGTCGGTGTTGCGCTATTGTTCGAATAATATCAACATATTACCGGTCGTACCTAGAGAGCAGCAATCTACTCTTGAAATGAACTCCCACTGAATGCATGCTTTGAGCATGCTAGAAGCCCAATTTCCATACGAGGAGAGTGTAATGCCAGGCCCAGGAATGGGACAGCAGAGGCACAAATGGGAGAGGACGAGTCCTCCTGGAAACTATCTAAATCTTGGGCGTGGCCTTGATCAACACTGGCAACTTCTCGACTTTCATCCGAGGAGCTAGTCACTCGATAGTTGACCTCATCTTTATTAGCAGTTGTTTCTGTAGGAATGGTCATAACTGATGGGTGAGCGACCTCACAGACACGACAACTATTAAGGTGTGCTGTAAGCCACTATCAACAGCCGTAGAAGAGAGGCGGTAACGGCTGAACTTGCGGATGGCTTGGTCAGAAGTTGCGAGGTCGCAATGCGGAGACGAAGGCTTGCGGTTTCAGCTCACTAATCTACTGGTGGAATTGAGAGATCATTAGTCTCCATAAAAAGTGCTCCTATACGGGATAGCTATTCCATCGAGTCAGTGCCAAGAAAAGGCCCACGCAGGTGCTTAACTAACAATACCTAGAGTTTTGTAGATAACTAAAGAACGAGATTCGGGCACGTAAACTGAAATGCTCCCTCGAATGCCGGAATGAGATCAACAAAGATCCTTGCTGTAGAGCATGCAAGATAGTTATGGCTAAGCTAAAGTGTTGCCAGTATCTTCGACGTTACGAAAGACATCGTCAGCAGCTTATTAGCACAATAGTCGAAGATAAGCCTTGTATCGGGGCAAGAGGAACCTACCGAAACACTATTTCGCATTGCCCGAGTTGCACTGGGGCCCAAGAGGGCACTTAGCACGTAGTCGTGGGGAGTCTCTGGTTCGGGGAAATGATATTGGAGCTCAAAGCAGAGATGAAATTTGTAAAATATATGCTTAAATATTAGTGTCCCAAAGGAGTCGGGATGCAGTAAACCAATTCATTGTAGCCTTAATATCCGAGCTACAGTACATTGCAAATGAAGAAATAAGAGCTTCTACTTGATTACGGATGCGCGAGGAATAAGGAGATCTGAATTGAGAGGTGGTTTTCAATAGCTAGTTCCTAATATATCCCTATACCACCCAAAATGCTAGGACGGTGACATGGGTGTGAGTAAATGTATTTCCCGTCCACCGCAAAAAAGCTTCAACTTGTTTATAAAAGAGGTGCGAATGGGTATGGGCAGTTGTTAGTACCTACCCTCTGGGGTCTGCTATAGCTGGGGATATCTATCATACCCCAGCTGGTTCGACAACGAGTGTAGTTTTCACATAAATGCTCAAAGATCACTGCTACAAGCATCATAAGGCACACGATTGGATATGATTAGAAATTACTCGTATCACGATCTACCTCGGATTAGTCGCCTTTTCATGAAAACTGATTAAGCACCAACTGATAAGAACTGATAAGCAACTGATAAGAAGTACACTACCGGCGGAAAGTTTCCGGACAAAAGTTGAAAACAGTGTCGGCACGGTTTTTTATGCCATTTCGCCGGTAGTTGGGCTAGGCTAATTTAACCAACGCCCTTTTAAAGAGCAGCGATTTCCCTTCATTTTGGCTTTCTTTTTAAATTACGGTTTTTTTACAATTGGCACCCAGTTTTGAAAACGACATTTTTTTGTCGTTTTTTTGTCTTTTGCAAGTGGACCCCGTTCGCAGTATAAAATTTTTTAACAAATTTCTTTCACCATACTCATAAAGGGGGAAGTCTAAGCTTCAAGTTCATTTTTTAGAAAATTGTCTACGATTTTTTTTTCAACGATATGTCGTTTTTTGAGAAAAAATAGACAATTTGAAAATTGCTTCATAGAACGAAAACGATGAGGTTTACAACAAAACTTCAAGATGGCAAAAAGTTGTATTACTTCTTGCTGAGTCCAGGAGAATTTTTTCAGATTTTTTCTTCGTTATTTTGTTTTCCACCTATTTCCGGTCAGTTCGATTGATCTGAATACCATGATAATAATAGAATTCAATTTTGTACTTACATGTTAAACTTTGGTCTCGTCGAATAAACCTCCTCTCGCCAACAGCACGCTTTTTACCACACGCGGTATCCTCTCCACAAGTTTTTGGAATATCTCTTGGGTGCGGTGAAAAGCGTGCTATCGGCGAAAGCAGTTTTCTTCGACGAGACCAAAGTTTAATATGTAAGTAAAAAAATTAATTATATTATTTTCATGGTATTTAGATCAATCGAGCTTTGACCGGAAAACATGGAAAACAAAATTCGAAAAAAAAATCTGAAAAAATTCTCCTGTACTCAGCAAGAAGTAATACAACTTTTTGTCATCTTGAAGTTTTATTGTAAACCTCATCGTTTTCGTTCTATGGAGCAATTTTCAAATTGTCTATTTTTTCTCAAAAAACGACATATCATTGAAAAAAAAATCGTAGACAATTTTCTAAAAAATGAACTTGAAGCTTAGACTTCTCTTTTTATGAGTATGGTGAAAGAAAATGGTTAAAAATTTTTTTACTGCGAACAGGGTCCACTTGCAATAGACGAAAAAACGACAAAAAATTGTCGTTTTCAAAACTGGGTGCCAATTGTAAAAAAACCGTAATTTAAAAAAAAAGCCAAAATGAAGGGAAATCGCTGCTCTTTAAAATGGCGTTGGTTAAATTGGCCTAGCCCAACTACCGGCGAAATAGCATAAAAAACCGTGCCGGCACTGTTTTCAACTTTTGTCCGGAAACTTTCCGCCGGTAGTGTATATCTGCACAAAAACTGGGCACCAAATCCACTTTGTTTTCCATCATTTTCATGAGCGGTGACAGAGGATTTTAAGATATGAAAGTTTTTTTTTATTTTTCTATAATTTTCTGCTATGGCTTTTAAGTGGCACAAGTCTCAGTTAACCCCTTGTTCAACCCGCTAACTCCCGATTGAGCATGGGGTACAGTAAACGAGAAGGTCGATCGCACGTCGAGCTATTTAACAGTTTTGCCGGGTGCTCGAACTTGCGCAAAATGTATGCGTCTCACCACAAGACTCGTGTTGTTTATGTTTGTTCCGAACGAAGTACCACGTGTCCGAATTGTGCTCATTGTTTTTGGTCCAAATTGCTTACCACGAGGGTCACTTGTTGTAGGAGAAGGGGTTAAAGCCATTACGTTAAGAAATAAACATCTAATAGAAATTTTCGACAGACCTGGACATGAGATTCACAATGTCTTGTGCTAAGTTTAGTGAGAATTGATCGAGTTGTTCAGAGCTTATACGTTTTTGAATTTTATTGAAAAGATCGACGTATGAAAAAATAGTATAATAGCTATGACTTTTGTAAATGAGCAACTGTTGTGTCGGTTTTTTTTCGTTTAATTCGTTAAGGAAATTATAATGTTTTGTATTGAGCTGGGAGACAATCAGTAAAGAGAATCAAGTTTGAGAAAATCTAGATTATAATCCAGTCTTAAGTTTTTCGAAAAATAGAAGTTTCTTGTTTTGATTCTAATGTTTAAAAAAAACGATGTATTGGTGTCTCATAGGGTTTCTTCATGATTTTGGCTAATCGACAAAAGTTCTACGAGGAAATTAATAAAGTGAACGATTTATAATGGGATATTTAGGAATGAGTGAATATCGCGAGAAAGCAGTGATAAAGCTCAACTCGTATAATGAATTACTTTGTATCCGTTTGAGAGTCATATGCGAACAACCAATTGGACGATAGAAAACAAATTGAAGTCGTTTCAAATACATGAAATAATATGCAGTCCGAGGACATTCACGAATGGAAGTAGATTAAATAGTTGAATGAAGGGATAAATGTTAGCTGCTGTGAAGTTATGAAAATTAAAATGAACTATTTGGCGAAGAATCTTAAAGATATTGAATTACCGAATGACATTGAAATAATTGATTGATGATTATTGCCATTATCTGAGCAGTGGTAGAAAATAATATAAATGAATGGGGTAACCAAAGAGGACGATGGGACAGATGCCGCATACGCTGTGTTACAATCGATAAAAATATAATATCCCACTTTGAAGAACGAACTGCGCAACAAGTATAAAAAAATTCAGGTATGTATTATACTGATTTGAAAAAAAAACATTCAGTTAAATCCGAGGGTTCGAGGCTTCGAACTTTTTTGGGTTTCTATCGAATCACCTATTATAAATGGAAGGGAAATCCATGCTCAACAAAGGGCTCACTACCGCTCCGCAACGTCGTATTGGTTCGGTGCAACAGACGCATACAGCTGCGGTCTCGTTCCGACTGGTTAGACATACGGGTTAGCGGGCCACCACTGACGCTATCAATTCTACGGATTACAATATAAAATTTTTGATGTTCTGGTAATCGGCCATAGCAAGGCAAAACAGTGAGTACATTGAATTCAGAAGTACTCCCATAACAACAATATTTTACAATAATTCAATTGTAAACCAGACCAAAGTGAATTTTTCATGGTGAGACGGTGCAATATTGATGTAATAATACAATGCCAGGGCAGTTAAAGAAAAGATTTGATCGCAACAATGTTAAATTGCAAATTGTGAAGAAAATCCTGGATATCTGCGCATGGTAAAATAAAATAAAGGGTAAAACATTACCCTCGTGGAAATTAGCTGTGCCAATGTAATGGTAATCTTATATTATTTATTGAATAAAATGATAAATAGTATGTATATTATGCCTTTCAGATAGGATAGCCTGTATAATATATTTTATGTTTTTAAATGAGACACCCGTATATTTTTCCGCGTTCCTATTGTAAGCGCGAGCCCCGCTATATTCTTTGTCTCTTTCAAATAGGAGTATATTGGCCATCCTCTAGAACGGGATATCAGGTATCTTTCTCATCTCTTTTCGAGTGTGACACCCAGTATAAGATTTTTCCGTTTTCCAATGAAAAAGCCAGTGGTTCATATGCTTCATCTCTTTCGAAATAGGCACAGGGTATATGCCCACCTTGATTCTTTTCAGCGCCAAAATCAACTACTTCTGTAGAGATGCATACGGTACTGTCCGTCGGTTGAATAATAATTCAAATAAATGATAGGTAAGTACGAATGAGAAACAGTTTATGGGCAGCAGAATTGGAGCAATTCTGTTGATTATGTCATAATCGCGTATCAACGTGCGTCGAGATGTCTTAATAAAATCGTCGGCATTTGGTGGGAATGGATTCGTAGCCATGTGTTCCCATGGCTACGAAGATTTACACACATATGTCGAATTGAAATATATTTGAATCAACAATTCATTCTCCGAACGGAATCGATGGTATCACTGTTAAGAAATACAGTTAGTATCGCATACGTATATGAGGCGTTATGTGTCGATGTCTCGCCCTCGTTCTCCTATATATTAGTATAGTATATTCGTATACGTAAGAAATCTCACAGACAGAGACATAGCGCGCATAGAGACCGGCGCACGTATGCGCATGGAGAACATCATTGCAAATCAGAGCTTGTTTCCGAACGTAGTTACAGAGTATAGAAAACAGTATGTATATATGTATATGTATATAAAGATATTTACATTTGAGAATGATTCCCGCGAGCGCTTGAATATCGCATGCCACTCTAATTAAAATAAGACGTTGCCAGAACACTCGATGCGCTACCTTCGTTTCTTTTTGTTTTCTTTCTTTTTCTTAATTTCCATAGCCGCATCCCAATTAACGGACAATCAGTCATGGTGATTATTTTACGATGATATTAATTTACTTCTTTACTTATTTGCTAAATCCACAGCACCAGACAGACAAGGAACAGTCGGTAGGATAAACTTATTATGTGGTATTAATACGGGACTAGAGAGTTCGTGCTAGAGGCGTGTACATCACGCACGAAACGTAAGATCGGCTGTCGGGATTAAAGTGCACGATGGGCTTCGTCATACATACATACCATAGATACATACATTTACGAGGTATATATGCATAACGCAGCAAGGTGGAGAGACGAGCATGCAGATAGACGTCCCATCGTCTTCGTGACTTGGCTCCTATGTAACAGCTAGCGCATCGCGTCTGTGTACGCACCTGGGTGCACACATTGATCCATATACATATCGCGCTCGCATTGCAGCGCGCGATGAGACGAGTGTGGGAATAAGCGGGCATGCACCGCGTTACATTAAATTCCACTATTTTTCTACCTATTCATTCGTAATCGTGTTTCTCCTTCTATATCGCACCCTCGTTGAAGGAGGACTAATTAATCTTCGCGGTGCTTCCCGCATGCGAGACTCACGCTTTCCCAACGCCCGTTAACGTTTTCCCGCGAGCCGGGAGTTCAAACGCGTTTACGTGCCGCAAAATGCAATATCGCAACCTTTTTCTACTTCAATGTTTTGTCTTGCCAAGGTATCAGACCGACCGAGTAGCTAAACTCCTCGGGGAATCGCCAACAATCATCGATATGCACAATAATTAAACGCCCTTTCTTAAGCCGTGTCCGGCATCAAAAACGAATAGACATTAGCCGATTAAATCCAGGGATCATTAGAATATATTCAAGTTCCCATGCAGAAATTTCGTCAGGGATCCAGCTGGATTCGCGGTAGTATGCCCACCTTCCAATCAGGATCTAGTCCGATATCGGATTGGATTCCAAGCATAAGTGTAACGCTGGGAAACTGGATTCGAGCAGGGATCCCTGCCCGAATCCATCAATGATTCGAGCTGGATTCTGACATGTATCCCGAGCTTCTAATCGGGATCTAGTCCGATATCGGATCAGATTCGAGGACCAAATGTAAAATTCGTAAACTGGATTCCATTAGGGATCCAGAACCGGATCCTTTAGGATCACGGGTAAATACAGGCTAAAATAAAATGTCCAAAATGAAATTATTACATGTAAGCAACCACTCCGGTGGACCTACAGAGTAGTTTTTCTTATGATAATAGGATTCCGTACTACCGAGAGCACAGTAAAGCACATAGAAAAATTCCGTTGCTGTCGGTGAGAATCGAACCCGGGACCCTCGGCGTGTGAGTCTCGAACGCTACCCTTATGTTACTGTTGCTCTTAAAATAATAATTTTAATATTTCAATAAAGTATGAACAACCGCCTATTTATTGAATTATTTATTAAATCGGTATAATGTGTGATAATATTTAGTATATGAATGCTAAATATCCAAATAGCTAAATGAATATACAGGGTGTACCGTTTATCTCTGCCACCCGAAATAACTCGGGAATTATCGACTTTACAAAAAAATGTTCCAAATAAAAGTGGTACTGTTTGAAGGGGACCATCAAATGCGACCAATCTTTTTTATTCCGGTGGAGGCGTTCATGCACCGTAAAAGTCACCTTCACTAAAAAAAATAGAAATTTCGTCACCGACGCAAATTTCTTTCGATCTGGAAAACATCGGGATTCCTATAGGAACACCCGTTTTGGGGTATCCCTGCCTAATCCCCATCGGAATCTGAACGGTATGCCCGAAAGTACAGTGGCGCCATCGTTTCGAAATTTCGGCACCGACGCAAATTTCTTCCGATATGGAATCTATCTGGATTCCCGTAGGGACACCCGTTTTGGGGCATCCCTGCCATATCCTGATCAGGATATGATCGGTAGTTGGGTATCCCTATCAGAATTTCTGCATGGGTTGCTAGATGCGGACCTTAACATTTTCGTCGCACGCACGGTTAAATTCGAATTCGCTTGACGTTTCTCTTCCTATGAGATGCACAGGCTGTCCAAAAGAATATTTATCGACCGTCTTGCTACATCGTATTATCTCTATTATCACCGTCACATCGGAATATCCACCTAAGTATAATTGAACTTTTAACATTTGGAATATTTTACGACCCACGTTATAGAAAACTGGACGACGAAAATTGTTATGGACATAATCTGCGTAGTCCCTTGTAGAAAGAAACGAAAAAATGTACGTTTAATTTTGTTTAAGCACTATAACGTGTGCGCCCGCAACATTTCCGACACCTACTATGATACATATAAAAATGCAAAATAAAGTCAATGTTATAAAGAACACCGGGGCCGAATTCGGGGTGCCAATTCTTATCTGAAATAAATTGCACATGCAGCCCCGACATTTTCACAACAATGAGAAAAAAACTAATACAAGGAGATCATCATGTTTTTTACACAAATTTGCAATTTGGCGCTTGCGCCGTTTTTAAATGTCAATTTAAACCGTATAAGAAAATATTTCAATCTCAATCGAGAATGTTACTTCTTTAATTATGTAATATATGCATCTCGATTTTGTCAAGTTTAATATCAAATATACCCGGCCTTCGGCTTCCTTGTATAGGAAGTTATATTGACAATTGCACAGTTTCCTAAAATCAGAATTTTATTTATACAACTGGATCAGATCCATCAATTCTAACCCAACTTCGTAGCAAATGGTCTTATTCTACACTCTACATTAATATAGCGAGTTTCAGCACGTTAATTTTATATTTTTTAAATTAACAAATCCCATGGATTTTTGCGTACATCGGCAACGTGCTACAAAATTCTATACTTTCGAGTTGTTGTAAGAAAATTAAATTTGGTAACGAGAAAAGGAGGCCACAGTGATCATCAATTCGTTTTAGCTATTTAAAGTTTTCGAGGCTAGATACACGCGTGCATACACGCGTTCCTTCCCCGATCCGACCCTCCGATTATTTTCATGATTTTAAATACTCTAGGACGCTTTCATAACAGTCGTGATCAATAAATCTGAAAATATCAGCATTTTTCAGGGCTAGTGAGGAAGAGACGTGTAGGTAAAGCTAACTACGATAAAACTGCTGACGTGTAGAACGTGTACTACGAAATCAACAATACACAATATCATAATCGTCAATTTAAAAAAAAACAGAAAAAAGAAAGCAACAAGTTCGAGTCGAAAATAAATACGAACATCTTTCTAACACACTGCGCAGACCCTAATAGATGAATGTACCTACCACCCACCATGTTGATCGTTACGCACGCACGAAGTGACTAAGAGGGCAAGTCTATTCGTTAAAGTTAAAAAATGAAATGTTTTTGTTTGCTTTTTCTTCGCGTCCTATCATATTTCTAGAATACTGAATTGAGATACTGTGTTAGAATTGGGAACGTTCTAAGAACTCGAAGAACTCGACGCCATCACAATCCACAAGTACAGTCTGTAATTAAAAACCTGTCACACGGAAAAACAAAAACACGTGACCATCCGTGATATGCACTAATTGTTGTGTAATGAGCTCGTAACAAACCATTCTCGTTTCCTCATTGATCTTCGCATAATGTGCTCGACATTGTTCTCAGCGCTGGATCTTAAAATAAAAATTATATTGATAATTTAAAGATTTGACGATATTACATGTTTATAAGTAGAACTCTGTTCATAATATTTCATGATCTGGCTGGAAACTCGCCTTGAATGACGGTGATGATTTTTCAAATAATACGGAAGATACAGCAGACTATACATGATGGCTCATACGAAATGCCTTTCTTACCATTCTTCGACAATTAAATTAAATGCACCACATTAATAAGTAAGAGCGCTTTCTTTCAGCGCCAGTAGCCAAATGACACGTCATCGAAAGAATAGACTTTTGGGATGACCCGTAGGAGATTTGATTCGTAAGAATAACAGGAGGTTGTTAACAGACGTTAAACAGAAATGAAGTATTTTCGCTCATGAATAATAATCAATGCTCAATAATTCAACAATCGACGCTTTTTTTAATAATAATTAAATCGTGAGATCATAAACGAAACAAATGTTTCAGTAGGCAAAGTTTAAGATTGGCTCACGATCAGGATAGACAAAATAAATCAACTTTTATTGTTTATAATTTCGTGAAAATTCAGTCAGCCAACGTTTTTTGAGCCGAATAAAGCAGTCCGTGATCCAGAGATGCGCGGTAGCTTCCGTATGTTTAATAATGATAAAATCGTACGCGTATATAAATTGTCAAGTTGAAGATGGAGGTTCGCTTCTTCTCACGCACGCCTCATGCAAAAACTCGAATCCGTAGAATTATTTTCGATTTCCAACGGTCGGTAAAAAGTATTGTAATTCAACCAACATGAAAGTGAACGTTCATGGCGTTTGTGAAAGAAAAAAATAGGAAAAACGTTTACCATTTCTGGAGACTATGAGCTGACGATCGAAACACTTTAAGAGCACTGGCATAGATATCTTCCATTTTGTAACATTGGTGCGCATCGGTATGCACATACGGTGGCTGACTACCAGAATGCATCAATTCAAGATGCATCGATTGCCGTTTTCATCGTCATTCTGTCCCACGGGTAGAGCGCCAAGCCAGTTCCTTCGATTCATTCAATGCAAGACAATATTATACATATGCCCAGTGGAGAGCCGGAGTAGGCTGTACTTGTTCGAAGAGGATGCATTAAGTCTCTGTGCATGCGTAATGCATTAAATCGGCGTCTGGGACTCGATGATCGCACAGCCGGACATCTCGTCGAACGAAAGGCAAGAAAAACTGGTCGAAAGCATGAGGACGACGAGAATCGTCGTGCGCCAATGACGAAGATGCGCGATGAGCGAGTCTTCGAGTCGCAGCGAACCAGGTGAAGACGCTACTCGACCGTTCTTCGTATTACCGATGCCGCCGCTCGTCTCATACAACGTCGCATCGCCATTTCCAGATCGAACTTTGGATGACAAAGTAGAATATGTCACTCGCACGGCTTTCTTGACGACGATATGTTGTGAAAAGAGTATAAAATGCTTTACACGGCTCGTTCGACCATTGACCATCGAGCCACCTGGTATCAAATTTTCATAAGCCATCAAAAACCCCCATTTTTATAGCTTTCGTACATCTAAAAAATGAACATTTATTGAGGAATTGGGAAAAGTATTCCGAACAAAAGTAGCGTTTTTTCTCCCGGGGCTTATTTTTAACCCTCAAACCCTGTTTCTTTCCTTTTTTCATTAATAATAACGGCAGGTAGTAGTTGCGAGCTACGTTTAACTAAAGATCGGATTTCTTACAGAGAAGAGCACGAAAGGGCGGTTGTATAATAATTAAAATTGCTAATCTCACTTTTTTTTTCCTGCCATCTCCAATACTTTTTGACGATTTTTCAAGCTAATTGGACATCAAAAGAATTGGTGGGATCGGAAATTCTTAAAATTCTTTTTCTTATTCAATTTTCCAGTTTTTACAAGTCATGTTAAGGATCTTCCATGTGCCATTTTCATAAATCGCCTATTTCTGCAACATTAAGAAAGAGAAAACTGTCAAATGTATAAACAACAATTGACGGGCAATCGGCTTTTATGTCAAAACTAACTTCTCATAAATCTTTCAATTTGCACGCTTGCTTTTTATAAAACCGAGCAATATCTTCGTTTAATAGGACATTATTTATATTCACTTTCGTCGCGTCTTATTTTTGAACGATCGAATATCAAAATATTGGTTTCCTCAACATCGTTGTTTTACTTTTTTTTTACACGATATGAGATACGTCGTGAAATTGCAGTCTCGATCAATTTGATGGCAAATACATAAAGTAAAAAAAAAGAAATATTAGTTCGACGAGCAGCGTTTAATATTAGCGCGCATTTGTACGGTTCGCCATAACATTTTGCTGTACGTAAAAGAATAAAAACTTCACAATCGCAAATGCGCAAGTTGGAAAATTTTACAATCGACCAGGCTAGGCCAGTAGTTACTACACATATATATTTTTGCAAAACGTGGTTTCTGCACGAAGTTTTTTTTAGGAAAAAGATGCCAGAATTTTAAGAAAGTGAATAAAATCTAAAAATTGGGGACCCTAAAGTCTCAACATAGGTGGATGCGACAATTTGGGTTTGTCCGCGGGCCGTTACGTGCAATATTACTAAATGTAATTTTAGTCAAATAGGTACGCGAAGGTAAAGTAGGTGCGTTTGGCGAAGTGTGCGGCTAGACTCCGCTATATACCTAAGTTTATTTCACTTATTGCTTCTTCATTATGATATGAGCAACGGCAGCTACGTATAAGATATTTCAGAAAGCTTTGCGGAAACTCGTTGTCGCCCTGCAGACGAGTCTTTGCTGTGGCGGTAGAGGGTAATTGGCGTGACGTCTTGTTACGAAGAGAGCGCGAGGTAGAAAAGGGAGAATGAGCGAAACGAGGAAAAAAATGCCCTCGTTTACAACGACTCCTGTATGCGCGAGTATGGTAATTGCCGCTGACTACCTCGTAATGTACGCTTTGCGAATGATAAACTCAATTCAGAAAGCAAATGCAATGCGCAAATTTCATTTGTCATTCTATTCTTCGAAAGGAAATTGAAAAATATATCCAAGTTTATTAGTTGCCGTGAAAATCATTCGGAATCATTGTTTTTTGCAGCTATTATCGAGTTTCGGCAGCACGAAAATATGAATTTCATGCGGTTAATGTTGCATAACGGATTATCCCGTGTTTATTGTTTGGTACATACATTTTCTCTATTCGGGCGGTTATCATCTGCGAGTAAATAACATGTAGGTAAAAATGGTAAAAATGTTTGTTTCTGTCTCGGAATACATTAGCAGTGCGCACTACTACTATGAATACGGCTATTTTTAAGCTCTTGACAACGGACTCGGTTCCCGCTCAATGAGGGTTTCCGTTCGAGAATACCTACACGATATCGCACATCATAGATCCGACAATGCCATCAAGGCAGCCACCATCGATGAAGCAGGCATCTGCGAATTAACGTCAGATTGGGAATGATCGCGACAACACATAGCGATGGAAAATCAAGAATTCATAGTTTTAGGCTGTGCAACGTTACAATGAGAATTGTGGTGCCAAATAAAAGCAATGTAGTGTGAAATCTGGGACGCGTACCTATACCTACTCCCGTGTATCATATCGATTTTCGCTGGGCGCGATCGTGATTGTAAATGTCAACGAGTGCATAAGTTTAATGCCTGATTTCTTACATTGACCTACCATATCTCTGATAACTTTTCGATATATGGAATAACAATCGGTTTGAATTTTCCTCATTCGTGCTTAGCATTTTCAAAGATTGACTTGAATATGGCCTTGGAACTAATCTACTAATTTTCCAGACTGACAATGAGATCTGATATGCGTGCAATAATTATTAAGAACATCAATACAGAAATAGATTGGGATAGAGTGGCGAGAGCTTGCGTACCGCGTCAGTCTCGAAACACATTGTTGCAAGATGTTAGGGAATGGCAAGCGATGACCTATTGATTCATGGAATTACCGTGTTTCTTTAATGAAAAATATATTTTGCAGTTTTGTTTTTCGTTATGATTTTCATAGGAATTCTCCAATTGTTCATTATTTTGCGGTCGAATATATTCTCATGTAGGTATTACAGTTTTATTTCAGTCATTCAAGGCCCTTTGTCGCGACGTTTTGTTGACGCACGGTGATACGTAAGCGCAGATACAAATGGAGACGCCTACACTCACAGAAGCGTGGGCACGCGCACGCACGCGTGCGAACAGTCACGCAGGCCCGTGCGCAGCCGCACGAATGAGTGGACGCGCAAATAAACACCGAAATACACGCGCACTCCCGCCCACACACACACACACTTTTGGAAGACTTTCGATTAGACGAGTAGAATAAAATTTTACCGAGGCAAAACTTGCTTCTATTCCACGAGAAAGTAAATGGCAGAAAAACAACCTAACCCACCTGTTCGCGTGTGAACCGTTTGCTGACAGACCGCGTGCAATGCCTCGGACGCTCGAACGGATTTTCTTAGGCTGAACACACGCAACCCAACCAACGTCCCTCCGCATGTATTCATAATTAGAGTTCGCCTTTCCGTCTGGCATACGATGAGCGGAGAAGGAAAAAGACAACTCTTTATGTCTCGGTCTGCTGTTAATTAAGTATTCGCCTCATGATTCTTGGCCTACCATGCTTATAATGTTGCTACAGATGAGAATGCGGGAGCTCGAGTTGCTATCCGTATCGCAACTGCTGTCAGAGTCACGAATAGCAAACGGAAATGCAATTCCGCAATGTTCTCAATCAACACATAAACTGCGACAAACCGTCAACAAAATATACGCGAGTACCTATAAGTAGGTACCTATCTTCTGTATCGTTGTAATCCAATATGGAACATAGCACGTTGAGTCGATCACTACTAGATTCACTACGACATCGCGGTTATGAGGACAAATAGGGACTGCGAATTCCTAGAAGACGCATCACTTTCAACGTCTCCGTCAGGCTTGCGGGAATCTTACATAATCTCGAACTGGGCAAGATCGAGCCTTCGGTCAACTGTCCGATCGACGTTACGCGAGATAACTGCTTTCTTGTAACTCCTCCATACGTCCCCTATATGACATGACATATAGAACATCAATTTTATATCGACTATCATACCTTGCGCGTGCCTCACGTCAATTCAAAACCATTCTATATATGTTTTATCTTCGATCAAATTCAGTTTATTAGTATTTTAATTATCAAGTAAGGTGGAGTGGGGTAAGTTCGAACTAGGTTTTGTAAAGTTATATTTTAACTCCATCTAATTTCTATCTATTCGATTGAAACTTTACAAAGTTGGTATTAGAACATAGCGCAGTTATTATTATTTAAGTTGTGTTATTTTGGATTATAAATGTTCTTTGAAACGTGGCATTATTATGATAAATTTAAAAAAAGTCAACTAATCCGAACTTGCCCCAGGACTGGGGCAAGTTTCAATAAAGTGAAATAATCTTGGATTGTAAATGGATTGCAACCTCCTCTTCGTGCAATCTCTACGCCTTGCGCCTTTTTTAATGATAGACTGTGCCTTTTTTTGAAGCCTAGGAACCAATCTTCTCCTGGAAGACCGTCTTTAAATGGAGTTTTTAGATTGTTTGTGTTTACAAATTGTCCAACTAGCAACAGCATTTCTTTTCTGGACAATCCAAATCCATATTTCTCCATAGTTAATAGTCCTTTAGCAAGACGTCTTTCATCTTCTAATGAAATCGCGGTATTTCTCCCTCGCGTTTGACTTTGTACTCCACTTCTTCCTCGTAAATGATCCATGATTGTATTTAATGGAATTTTATATTTTTTGCTGGCTCTATATGCATTTATTTCAGCTGATCTGATCTCCTCTAAAGCTTCGTTCAACGTTTGGTTTGTGTACGTTGGTGTTCTCTTCTGAACATAATTTCGAACCATGTTGACCCTACAAAATCATTAGCTACATAAATATTCGAAGTTACGTACTGATTGTAGGACAAAAATGTAGAAAAGATTAAAGTGACAATGGGGAGCCAGAGCGCACTACTCCGATCTTACCCCGATGCGTGCTCCGAACTTACCCCGTGCACAAATATTTCCGAGACAAGAATGGAGTAGTGTTTTTATCAATACACATAATAAAACTAATCAATTTTATTTGTTTAACGTAAACTTACATAAATGTTCTTCAAATGTACAAAAAATCAGCGCACTTCGACCAAAATTACTGTGAAAATAATTAAAAAGACGGTGGAAGCCGCGAACTTGGTTATGTGTCTTGGCATGTGCTTGCACTTTATGATTGTAATAAACAAAAGAAACCCGTCGTGAATGAGAGATATCTATGGCAATCATTTCACAACAAACGAATGTATGTTTCTACTTACCAGTTAATCCAATGGAACTTATATTAGAATAAATACAGGCCATTTACGAACTTACCCCATTTACGAACTTACCCCACTCCACCTTATAAAGGATTCCAAAGATAAGCTTTTTTCCCCTTCCCAATACGAATACTAGACGATTTACATCAAATCGGAAAACCTCATCTCTACCCGGATATTAACAAAATAATTTCTGTTTTATTTTTGCTTAAACACGAATACTGAAGATCATCATTCAAGTGTACCCAATTTTATGCCCGCTGACTAGGATACACACCGAAATCTGTGCGCGGATGAGTGTAGGTTCCGTAATTTATTAATTTGGATCTTCCCTGTAGTACCCTTTACGTTTCCGACCCTCCATTCTTTTCCATTTTTCATGTTTACCCCTTCGTCTACCCCAAACCCATAGACTTAAGTATAGTGTTCGATCGCTGCCGACTTGAATCCCACTGTATTGCGTTCGAGGAAATAAATAACTGGGGATAACGTGTACCGATATCTGTAGATTCTTCCGGCATTCGTATCACAAATCGTCAATGAAGATGGCTCTCCTCTCAAAAATGGACTACGCGACCAAGCCTTAGTATGACTTACCGAAAATTTGTGCAATATACGCTGTCTGCAAAATAAATGAGTGTACTTTCGTTTTGCGTTTTGGCCAATCTATACCTCAGTCAAGAAAGAGAAACAATTATGAGCTTCGGAAGCGGACGAGCAACGAGAAACAATACTGGAAATCATTAGAGCTACGTACTATTCAAGCCCGTTCCCAAGTGAACTTAAACCGTACAAGTCGATTGAAACTTTAATGAATGAAGACGAAGTTGTTAATTATCCAAATGAATTCTTGAATTCTCATTTGATTTGCCAGGTATACCGCCAAACATTTTAATGTTGAACATCGGTGTATCTGTCATTCTTCTATGAAACATCCATCCACCAAGTTTTGCAACAGTACCAGGCTTTCAATGAAAAAGATGATGAACAATATCGTCGAAGCTGCAATTTTGAATGGAAAACATAAAGAGAAGATGTACTATTGACACGTATCCCAATGATACCAATAGATATGTCATTCGAATACGAGCGTTTGCAATCTCCGGCGGGGCTCGCATTTGCACTGACTATCAATAAAGCACAGGAACAATCGCTACTAGTGTGTGGATTAAATTTGGAAAATGCGTGTTATACACATGGGGACATGGATATATGTGGCCTGCTCACGCGTAGGAGACCCTTCTAATTTATTCGTATACGCGCAATATGGTAAAACAAAAAATATTGTGTATCCAAAATCACAGGAATAATCGCAATTAGAAAAAAAACAACCCTTCACTGACATTTACTGTAGAATAAATTATGACACAAAAGCGATATTGCAACGCACGCCGGGTATCGCTAGTGGTAAATAATTAAAAAGGGTGTCGACTAGTCTATAAAAGTCACAGATACTTTGGAAATGCAGAAAAATCGGGCGCGAATCTAACGACACCGAAAAAATGAATAGAACTGTCTTATAATAATATTATTGTGATTTAAGAAACTTTTCTTAATTGTACGTCTTAAGACATTAAGATATACTAAAAAATTAAGAAAAAAATTATATTTGCAGATAGGTATTTTTAATATGCCGACCCAGTTGATGTAGAATTGTTATAATTAAATGACTGGCAAATGTGCGACATTTTGTTTCAAATAACTATGCTTAATGTTGCCTAGGAAAATTGTCCGACGACATTTTTTTAGCATGGAGAAATTGATTATTAGCCGGTTTTTAGAAAATTTATTTTCAGTGCTCAAAATTTACGTTCTTTTCTTCTTCTTGACAAAGAAAAACATGACTCGCCGTCAGAATAAAAGCCAACTGTATGCTCGGATAAATTCAATGCGTTACATATGAAAAACCAAAAAAATATTCGTTAGTTTTTTTGGAATTTGCAAATGGATACGTAACGTTTTGATAAAAAGTGTCAAGAAATTAAATTTTTACGATATATCACGAGAATAAAATCGCGCTTCATTTTTGTTCGCTCCGATAATCGTTTAAAACAAATATTTGACATTCTACGAAAAATCGACAGAGTACCGCAAACTACGAAAGAATAAGAAGGTATATCCTCTCTTCATCTGCTTCTTTAGAAGATTGCGATAGCTGTAAATTTATGAAAGTTACACTTCTTACAGTCATTTATGAATAATGAAAAATCTTGAAAACTCACGAATCTTGGTGAACGAAGAAGATACCGTATCCAACGTGCCGAGCCAATATGAGCAAGATTACTTATCGTTAGGTAATTTTTGAGATAGTATTTGTCTTTTAAAATGGACTGGCACGCACACACGCCCACATAACTCGGTCATAAGTGAAACGTCATAAAGTTTACTTACATTTATAGTACTTAGTAGAATTACTCGATATGATTGTCAGCGATATTGAAAAAAAATGAGGCGAAAGAAAAGAATAAGTGATCGTGTACGACCAAACTATACTCTTTTTCTTGCAGCGAGATACTTTGCAATGGGGAATATAAAGTACTAATCTATAAGGGCAAACACGGACATATTCGAGGCATATCGGAGAACGCAGGTAGGTGGGATATATCTGTACTAACGACGGCCTCGCATACTAACATATATAGGAACGCGATAATCGGCCGATGGGTGCGTCGCGATTTTACATGTTTGAGGATCAATAAGATTATCGGTCCGTCGAATGTCGAATAAATCAAACAATCCAAAGAAGGCACACGAGACTCGGTAAACTCCGCCGCGTTTATATTATCTACAACCATGATTATGCGAGACTAACGTTTCTGTAAGATTATATCACCTCAACGAGGCGGCCCGAGTATCAAGAAAAATATTCAACATAAATGTACAACTTTGTTTTCCCAAGACAAACTTTACCAACATTTTTCTGTTTAATATAAATACTTATGAACAAAAAGCGTCGGATATATATTGTGAACAACTAGTAGGATCTCGAGCCGATGCTTTCTAAATAATTCACTTTTCTTTTGAAACTTCTTATCATTTTTCCCTACAGCGTAACATGTTCTTTAAAAGCATCGCTGATCATCAAACGCTTCTAACAACAATCCCTTCGATACTGAATTCAGTGGAAATATATATTGAGCGAATCCCTTGATGAAACTAAAGAATCCTGCGGCCACACATATCTACACTTCGTTGTTACCGCCAGAACCTCGTGCTCAGTCCCACCGGCATTCGAATAATCTATTTTTTCATTATGTTAAACATGCTTTCCTTTCTATTCCTTTATAGATCATAAACTTTCAACTATCTTTCGACTATCGTGCCTGTAATTTTGATTTAAAAAATAAGTCACATTAACGATATTAGGTTAGGTTACCCGTGAAAAAATGTACAACTGGCACAATCTTGGTACAATGATCGGCCAACTATATTTGCCGAACGCCCGACGTTCGGCTCATATTCGAGGCCAACGGACGAACCAGCCCTGGAGTGATAGGGTGGGTCCTACTATTGGTAACCAGGGTTGTGCCAGTACTGGTTGCGACGATAATTCATTGCTGGGCCAATCTTCAGTTCAACGGTAAGGCCAACGTTGGCCTAGAGCTGGTGCAATTACCGGCCCACACTTGGCGACAAAAATCGGCCATTTTTCAACCAGCATTGGTGCGATGCTAAAAGCAATGCTACTCTATTTTTTGCGTGAAACCAAATTTTGCGTGAATCCAGTTTAAATATTAATAAAATAAAACCAAATGTATTTGCATATATATTTCTTTAATCACACATTTGCTCGTTTATATATTAGATACAAACACAACACGTTATATACTATCAATGAAAAGAATAAAGGTATTTAAATGAATTGAAATGAATGAAAAAAAAAAATTATCGCAATTTTTGGGAACACTTAAAAAATATATGTTAAACAAAAATTAAAAGATTTTTTCTAATTGTTTTGATCTATCGCTGAATTAATGTTACGGAGAGCGCGTCCGCCGTCGCGATCGCCAGCTCCTGCGAGCCATCGACTGAGTTGAGCTCGAATCGTTTGGAGATCAGTGGATTCGTTGACGAATCGGTTTTGGAAAGCATCTATGGAAAAGAGATAAATGGAATTATATTTTTAACCATCGAATAACCCGTTGCTTCGGATAATATAAAAAGGCATACCATGAATGCATCTGAAAGTTGCAGTTACTGCAAAGGAAAGTTTCCCCGGATGGTTTTTTGTTTGTCGACCACATCCACTATAAGCCAGTTGGACATTTTTTCCAATTAGCGCCGGCATCACCCGAGTTAAAGCGGATTTCACATTAGGACATCCACCGACCAACGATATAACGAATTTTTTCTATAAAATAAAAAATCAATAATAATCAAAAAATTGAAATCAAAATAGACATTATCAGTAATGTGTAAACGAACCAATGCTTTACGCTGCTCCTCCGAGTCGAGAATCATCTGTTCAAAGTCTAAAAACTCATTTAGAGTTTTTATGGGTAGATTAGCGCTGACATCATGTTTTCCATCAGAAGAGTCTTCGTTCATCGGAGATCGCAAAGAGAGTGCAAGCGCAAGCATGTTTTTTAGCTCGTTGATCTTTTTATCTAGATCATATAAAATGGATCTCTTATGTGATTCTAGTTTGGAAAGAATGTTCTTCTCCATATTTTGCAACAACATCGTTAAGTTGTCGTTCCGTAGTTCTACAAAATTAAACAAAAAGAAACATTAACCAGACCAAATCAAAATCATTACACTATTTCAAGAGTAATGGGAAATGAATCTTACGAGAAACGTCTTCATTCAATGTTTCGCATGGACCAGTAACATTTTTTGGCACCATTGGGGCCAAATTTCTGGCTTCTTTCGCACCTGCAAAAAGATATGATATTATGTTCAGTCGCTTGTTTTTTTATCAAAATAAATTCAATAAATAAATAAAGTACTTACATGGAATATTTGATGTGAGCGTTGTATTTCCAATTTCTGGTAAAGCGACTAATTCGGATAGAAAGCTTGACAAGTTGTCAATCAATGGAACCTCCGTCTCAAACTCACTCTGATTATTCTCGGCATCCGTGCTTTGAACGCAATCCAAAGAATTCATTGCACGGTCCAACCGACGTAAACCTTGCTCGTAATCCTCTAGTTTTTTTAAAAAGTCAATTGTACATAGATAACATAGTGTTCGAAGTTGAATTAATTAAGAAATATAATACTAAAAAAATACAAGATATTGTTAAAATCATAGCTTAAAATCATTTAAAAAACGAAATTCAATTCAAATAACTTAGATCGAATGAACATGTAAATATACTTACTAGCTTCGCTAATAATCTTTTTGATGGGATATTTCTCCCAATTATCGTCCAGCGATTTTTGTTGCTTCACCCATTTTTGGATTTTTTTGGAAGATTCATCAGTTGGATACCAGCAGTCATATCTTTTTCTTTCCTTGATCAACCAAGTTTTAGGCACAATATCTATGACTGGCATATCGTTTGCATTTTTTTCGTCAAATTGGACGATGACAAACTGCGTGGCCGTTCGCAGATTATTTTCCATGCTAAAGTTTAAGATATTGTTTTGCAATTTTTCGAACAAAAACATAACATGAACCCTACTATTTTCTCCATTTACGTACCTGTATCCAAGAGAAGAGGAGATAATAATACTAAACACGAAAAAACGCGGGAGAACACGCACAATGTTGAGAAAGTTATCGGGTAATATTGCGCGGGAATAACAGATCACATAACGTAAAATACGCATGTACGCCGCGGGCGAACACGATGAGATCCAAACCACCACGAGGCTGACACTGCTGCGTCTATTGTGTCCCCGTTATTGTCGGCACGTAAACGAACCCACCATGCGGCGCTAGTAGTCACCCGCATGACCGTCAAGCGCCGCACCTTATTTTTCGTCGCATGAACCAAGTAGATATTTTTTTTCATTTTCTCGATCTGTTATTCTGTCGTTGTTCTCGAATAAAAAAATCGTAGTGCGGTGTTACAAAGTAATAAAATAATTAACAATTTTATCATTGAGCTTGAGCATCCCAACTTGCGTTATGTATTACACAACCGCTGCTTTCTTGAAGCGAATTATGAATATAATTGTGTGTGTATATAGTGTTTTCTTTTAATTTTATCGTTTTATACTTTATATTTTATTATTGAATTTTTATATATGTTTCAAATGTTTCAGTGTGATATTATGATATATATTATTCTTCGCTATGCAATAAAGTCACTGCAAAACAGTTGAGATTAATTTTTATTGCAATACATTTTGTTTCAACTTCGTCCAAAGGTACTGTGCTCGTTTCGTTCGATTTATCAAGTATTTGAAAAAACCCAAATTTAGTTGATAAGTCAGGTTGTGAAAAAATATTTTGAACTTGCGTCACCATCGACCCGGTGACAAAAAATTCAGATGCGCTGCAGACTTTCGGATCTTTTTGAAGATCTGCGATGGAAATATTTTTCACAAACATTATTTGGCCGTTTTGACATATTTAAATGGAATGCACAAAACACATTAATACAGTATTTAATAATATAATATATAATGCACAGAAATTAAATTATCAAACTTCGAATATTTACAGATCTATGCTTTATCGGTGATCGTGATATTATTAACGCGATTGTTACTACAAACATATAGTTGCGGGTGTCGCAAGTTTTTATTCACGCAAAAGAAGTGGTCAAATGAATTATAGGAAGAGAAAATTGTGAGGTTATGAAGAAGGCTGTCAACAGTCGTTTGCTGTTCATACTCTGAAGCTGGCCTATAACCGGCGATTCTTCCATGCCAACACTGAAGCCAGGCTTAAGTTGAACAAAGGTGAATATAGCAATAACGTGCGCATAACTGGGTAAAACGGGGATTACCAACGGTCAGACGCCAATTAAAAACCAAGTTTGGTCCAGCACCGGCAGTTTATCGTATGCCGATACTCAAGAGAAGCACGAGCTGAGTATCGGCAGACATATCGGTCCAGGGTCGGGACCAACGTTGTAAGCCTGCAATTGGTTTCCCAGTACTGCGCCGTGTGCAGGCCATGTCGTAGGGGTTGGCAATATTTTCACGGGTAGTTCCGTTAATTGTGTTTCTTCAAGCGACGACAATACTTTTGACAGAAGAAGTTTTTATTCTCCTCGTAGAGTTTTCAATTTATTAATGTAAAGCGAGATGAACGGTCGTTTAAAATGTATCATGACATTTTATAAAAAGACAAATTTTATGAAATGGAAGAATATTTAATACCTATGAGCTACGAATGATCGTGATAGAGGGTGAAGGGTCTAGAATTTCAATCGAATTGCAAATTTTTCCAGAGTAGGTACAGATTGAGAGAACATGTGCGGAAGCTCCCGAGATCGCGCGCTCCCCCCACCGCGCCATTTCGATATCAATCGATTTTGAAAAGTGGTTACTCACTCTTGTATACGCGACGAAACGTTTCCTTTTGTTCAGCCCAATTCTATTCAAGCCGTATATTCCTCACAGGCATCCCCAGTAGACCCAAGAGATTTGTTTTTACGATATAATTCATTCAGATCTCGAACGATCCGATTTATCTTTAACTGCGTGTCGATTAATCGCGGGAACAATTTATTATTTTTAAAATCGGTCTGATTATTAGACGATTACTTACTTGTATTAATATTATTAATTTGATGGATATTACCGGGCAGACGTTCGCCCGAAAAATCTATCTACCGTTAAACAAACAAAAATAAGTAACATCATTCAGACATTTGATTATTCATTGTTTGTGGGGCGTTGTAATTTGCATCGTACAAACGAATAAAAACGCGTTTGAATCGCACGAACTAAAGCATATACGAGTATACTAGCATTGCAAATGTAGGCAGTCGTAAAGAGAATGCGTCGCCAAAAAGGAGCATGTCCTGGTCATGAGAACTTTCGTTAAATTTAGGGTGGCTTATAGGACTTTTGGTTCAGTCGATCCTGCGTACTGCACAGTCCCACCTTTCCAGACCCGACATCGTAAAAACTGTGTGAAAAATCATCATTTTGGGGTGAAATCTGATGTGAGAGTTTTTGTATAACGAGTTTACAACGACCCCATCGATGAATGTATGCGCGACAAAACCGGCTCAGCGGTGGAAAAGGGAGCCTCGAGGGTCGCGTCTGAGAAAAAAATGTGAAGGGACGCGGGGATAGTATGCTGGCAAATATCAGAAATTTGAAAGATCACTGTGCATGCTATGCCTCGATCATAAAGCAAATAAATGAAACGAAAGGAAGAAGTGCATCCTGCGCATTCATTCTGTTATTTAAAACGGTGGGTTTTCAGATTCGAGGATAAAAAGTATTCTGTTTAATCGGGAAGAGAGACAGAGAAGGAAAGGTCCCCCTTTAAATCTAGACTGAAACGTCTATTTTTAAACCTCGAAATTCTCGACGATTCTTTATATCGAGTGCATTTTTGGGTCATGGATATTGGTAGGTATGGTAGGCATAGAAAGGGAAAGGGGAACTATAGGGGTATGCCGTTTGAGAAAATGGTCGAGCGTGCGTTGCTGGAAAATCATGGAAATTCTTTTCATTCCGTCTTTTCTAGTAATCACAATCATAGTTCATACGTATTATTTCAACTTTCTGATTTGATTGTAGTCTCTGGTTAGTGAACTCCAACGCTAGATAACGCGAACAATTATATTTTATTAATGTAACATGTCTATTTACACACCTGTACGAATGAATATCGAAAATAATAAAATGCACAATTAGATAAATATTAATAAAAATAAAATAAAGCTGGTAACTCGGGCGTTTATCCAAATCGCAATGTTCATTATAGTACGTACCTACTACCAATGGGACTAAACTTTTTCTACCCCGGTATATTTTCATTTCTACCCTAATTTGTACATCCTTTTAAATTCGGATTGGGAGCGCGAGGCTCGAGAAAAAAATGCGATCGCTTGTATTACGTAGCTTTTTATAACTCCTCTTAAGGATCGAGGTACCGAGCGAGAATTATGCCGTTGGTTGTCAAGCCATAACATTTAAATTGGCAACTGCCATAATAAAATTCATGTAAAATCCCGGTGTATTTTTCCCACCATTTATGGGAATACACTATCGATTAGAACTACGACGTATCTACTACATCGAAGGAATTGGAATAAGTTGAAGAAAATAATGTGAAATTGTATGGCATCGCTCAAAATGATAAAAATAAGAAACAATTAAAGTAAATCGTGTGTACACGATCTCGAAGAGGATTATACAGGCGCGTGTTCATTACAATGCTACACGAACCGCGATTCCGACACTGCGCTTCGCCGAAGAATGAATCTCGTTCACGCAACTCCATACATATGCCGTGTCCAGTCTATTATAGCGCTGGTGTTCCCCGATGTGACTTACAAGCGAAATAAACTTTTTTTTCTTCTTTCTTGCCGGTTATATTCAATCATCTCATCGTTTCAACGTGGTAATGTAAAGTAGAACGCAAAAGCGGAAACTTAGGAAGCAAAAGGTGAGTTCATAATTTTTTCTTCTTTAATATTATACAATTTCTATCGTAGAAAACTTGAAATGTCTACTAAATTCTGGCCCTCTCTATATTTTATGACGCGGCAAAGCAGATCAATAATCTCTTAAACTTACGAGGCGATATGCAAAGAGTGTTTTTTATTTGAATGGTCACATTTAATAGGGTGCTCGATTGCCTAAAATCGATAATTACCTTGTGAATAATGTTTTATCTGTTTAGAATTATAAATTATTTTTCGTTCGTACTGAAAATACAGATTGTTGCGTGGATGAAACCGTATTATACGATCAATTTCAAATGAATAATAAGTGATTTTTTGTTTAGTCCAGCACCAATGACTCAGCGTTCCGTGAATACCCGAACTTTTTGTAAGTATATTTTTCAGAGCCATGTGAGAAAGGTGTTTGTTAAAAAAAAATACTTTCATACATTTTCAGGCGAATGCATTATCACAAAATGTGTATCTATACAGCACTTTATATTTTTTAAAGCACTTTATAACTATGACGATTCTTGTAAAATCGTTTCAATCAATACTGGTAACTGCGATTATTTGAAAAAATTATCACGAAAGATTTGCAGTAAAATAGTGGCTGGAACGAGATACGTACCAAAATATTAAAACAGAATTCGAGCGCAATCAGTACCGTGCTTAAATAAAGCATTGATAAAAATAGTAATACGTTTAGAGTATCGTTGAATATGTCTACCGGTCTCTACACCATTTTCCGACTATATAAGAAATAATAGGTATCATTTTTTTTCTTTCGTTATTCCACTCTGTATATTACGATCCAACAAATTATGCAAAGTAAATGTTTGCGAAACTAACTAACGAATAAATTTTGATATATGAGCGTGCTTAGTAAGCATCAAAAGTAAGACCGAGGAATGAAACGACGTTAATAAAGAAGCGAGTCTAATCCCCGTGACGACAAAAATGCAACAGTTTCGTAAGAAGAAGAAAAAAAAACATTTCACATGTTGAAACGTTGCATGCTCCGACGTCCCGAACACACTTCTAGTCTACCTGACTAACCCTTACGAACGAGGGAAAGAAAAGAAGATCGTTGGTTCGGGAGAATGGAAAGCCCAGAGATTGCGGTGACGCGGGGGAGCCAGGTGAATTAGGGGTGGATTACGTTTTCGTATTTTTTTCTTCTTTCAAACGAGGCTACTCGCTTCTCGCGCTGTGGCGTAATGCGAAAGAGAAAGACGGATAGATAGTCGTGAGTCCGGAAAATAGCGGGGGATGACGAGTGAATGACAGGACAATGAGCCCGGTCTGATGCACGCGAATGCTTATGACGATTCAATAAATCGGAGGTCGGTGACCGGCATTACCAGTAAACTCCTCTCGGTTGCACTCATCTCAATGCTGCCTATTTTAGGCTTCAAATTTCTTTGTACAGGAAAAAGAAGATTGATAGAAGTTCGTAGGTACGAAGTTCCCTAGGTTGAACAAACTTTGGAAACAACATTGCTAACGATAAGTAAGGAAAAGAGAACGCAACCTCGAGGTTTTACGGCCTGGAGGATGCGCACAAAAAAATGTCGATGATAACGATAGCGCATCGGCAATAGGGACGCATACGTACACATACGTATCGTCAATTAAAAATTCCTTTGCACGTTGCGATCGAATTTTCAAAGTCCCGGCCTTTCTCGAGTATGCCCTCAAGAGCGGCGATGACAAAGTGTTTCTGAGTAGGTGCGTGCGAGACTCGCAGCATGTGAGCTCGTGCAGTCGTGCGCACGCTTCTATCGATATCGATGCCTGCGAGAGGAGGAGAGCCTGTGATGCGCGGCCAACATCTCCGCGACGTTGACGTGCGCATTCTCCGCTCCGGTGTTGCCAAAACGCTCGCGATGCGTTCGCGTCATGTCCTCGTTCGATAAGCCCGGTATAAGTCAACGAGACCGGGGCGCCAGCTTGCAAGTCACCGGGAAAGAAATAATACGAACGAACGAGGCTTGGGCCTGACGCGAGGAGTCGCGCGCCCCGTGTAAACCCCGGAGTGATCGCGATAAGCCCATGACGGCATGCAAATATTCCACATCCGGATGCGCTCATCCTATTGTAGCTCTATCCTCCGTAATAAGCCACTGGCTTTCAATACCGAATCTAATGAAAACCGGAGTCAACAGCCATGCCACGGATATAATTCCGAAATAGGTAATCCGGTAATCCGATAATGAGACACGTTTTACCGGTGGCCTTTCTCGAGGATGTTTCGATTCTCCATTTCGTGCCATTTCATCGGAATATTTAATGATTAAACGAACTTACCTGTAAGTGAAGTTCTATCATAATTGTATAGAGCGCCTCTTCCGAGATATCATGCTGTAGTACCCCTACCTCATACCGATGTCGCCACATATTTTAAAGACTAAAAAACCAAAAAACCGTCCGCCACTCGCGCGGCACTTGGTTTAGTCATTACTTCAAAGTTGTGTCGTAACCAGAGGGATCTTGCATGTAAAACATGGCAGATGGGGAATAAAAATATATTTTACTATTCAAGGGAGGGAACTGATCTCTCGGAAGAGGCGCTCTATACAATTATGATAGAACTTCACTTACAGGTAAGTTCGTTTAATCATTAAATTGTATTTCACGCCTCTTCCTCGAGATCATGCTGTAGCTGTTTAACGTTGGTTACGACTAATGTAAGGAGTAGCAATGTACATACACTCCTTACTATTTCAAAACGAGAGTGAACTTAGATAACATATAAATATTCAACCAATATCATATAATTTTGATCAATTCATTCGAATAATCATTACCTTATGCATTTTGTCTGTTCAAGACTGTTAATGCAAACTCTGTTCTGCCGGCAACAATTTCTCTATTATAAAATTTTGCGAAAACCTAAGGATTTCTCGGACCAACCGGCGGTTCTCCGTATGCAATCCAAACTAACTCCACCTTTCTCTGCAGAAGAAGTTGCCGTGTGTCTAGTGCTATAAGCCCTAAAATAACGCGTATCAACACCACTGTCTTTTAATGTTTCCTTAATCCAATGGCTTAGCGTTCCCGTCGATACCGCTTTATACGGTTTTCTTGTAGCAATCATTAGACGATTTTCTGTCCCTCTGGAGTTTTTAGTTCGCTCTAAGTAGGCGATTATGGTAACTGCCGGGCATCAGCGGCATTTCCTCAAAAAACGGCAAAATTAAAAGTAGCTGCGTTTTCCTTATACATGCAGTTTTCATCTGTTCTGAAGTTTTTATTTCTAATCGATCAGTTTTTGATGCGATATTTCGGCTATCAATCGCTGCCAAGGTTTGCATGCGATGTCCTGTTGTTAATGCCATAAGCGTGACCACCTTACGAATCAATTTATCCACAGCCATTTTATTATTTGGGCCCCCTCTTTTAAATTCCTCGAGCGCTACGCCTGGATCCCACGTAGAATCGTACCTGGCCCTCGGAGGTCTAAGTTTTGAAACTCCCTTGAAGAATATTCTAACTTGTGGGTCCTCACCCAGCTCTGGTCCATATAGAAGTGCGCTTACAGACAGGAAACTATTCCGCGGTCCATAAGATGCACCATTGTCGAGCTCCATAGTGAGAATTCTCAAAAACTCGTTCGACCGAACTCCTCAATGGATCCGTGCGTTCCTTATGGTTGAAACTCCACCATCTTTTCAGTCCCGTCTCGTATTGTTTCAATGAGGACTCACACAGCGATGCCATCATGATATTCATACTTACTTCGTGCGCTGCTCGGATTTTGAGTGCTTGTCTGATAAGAGCCGTGCCACCAGGGTAAGGCTCTTCCACAACGGATGAGGCTCCCTGTCCAAGGATGTTAGCAAATTACAATTTGGTTTGAAAACAACAGGTTTCACTTTGAGCATAGATTCGAAAACGGGAAACCACGATTGGGCCGGCCAACGCGGTACAACTAAAATTCCTTCACACTCTTCCATTCGTATTTTATGGAGAATTCACAAAATTATTGAGAAAGGCGGAAAAACGTAGAAAAGAAGAAATCCACTTTACTATAAAAGCGTCAATTGCCCAAGCGCCAGGATCTTTTTTCCAAGATATATACTTTTGATATTTGCAATTTGTTCTTGATGCGAAAATATCTATTTCCGAACACCCAAATTTTCGAACAATCTTTTCCCAGGTCTCGTCCGCCAAAAAAAATTCGGTTTCAGGTTTCAACCGTCGTGACTCAATATCCGCTTCTACATTCTCTTTTAACCATATGCACGACGCGAAAACCCACAGATTTCGACGCTTGCACCAATTCCAAATATCTCTCGCAATTTTATTCATTTTTGGAAATTGGACGCTGCCTTTTTTATTAATGTATGCCACTGTTGTAGTATTATCTGCTCTTAGAAGAACATCACAGATGCGTAGCTGACTAGCGAACCATTTCAGAGCAAATAGTGCAGCTTTTAATTCGTGATGGTTTATATGACGTTCTTCTTCGTTCCAAAAGCCATGAGCCTGTCTACCGGAACAAGCTCCACCCCCCCCCCCCTCCGTAAGAGAGGCGTCCGAAAAAATTTCAACTTGGGGATCAATAATTTTCAAATTATTACGCGCCTTATTGATGAAAAAGACCACCATTTATATTCATTTTGTAAGTTCCGCGAAATGTGCATTATTTTTTCCCAAATCATCTCCATTTCGTCTAAGAGCTAATAACCTCGCTCTCTCGAATTCTCTCATGTGCACTCTTCCATATTTCAAGGTTGGGCAACATGATTCTAAAGTGCCAATGAAAGAAGTAAAATCGCGAATTTTACATCGGCTCATTTTACGAAACTTTTTGATAAGAGCCCTGGTCTTTTCGACGTTATCAGGCGAAAGTTCGACAGACATGCGTACAGAATCGTATAACCGTCCTAAGAATCGACACCTAGTCGACGGTATAAAATTACTCTTTTCCGTGTTGATTAGAAACTCTAAGCGCTGTAATAAGGATCGAGTCTCGTGTATGTTGTCAAGGCAGGTACGAAAATGACTTCCAAACATTACGATGTCATCAAGATATATGACTGACATTAATCCTTTAGATCTCAAGTGGGATATAACGGGTTTCATAATTTTCGTAAAAACGAATGGCGCGGTATTTAAACCGAACGGCAAACATTGGAATTGCTAAATATTCCTTTGAAAATAGGATCTAAACAATTTCCTGTCGCCCTCATCAATTGAAGTCAAATAGTAAGCGTCCTGAATGTCCAATGATGCCATAAAATGTCCCGGGCTCAACATTTTTTGCACCGTTTTACCATCCTCAAGTTTAGAATGTTGCGGTATTATACATTTGTTAAGCTCTTTTAAATTGAGAATTAACCGGTGGCCACCGGTTTGGAATAAGGAAGATATTTGATATAAATTCGCCTCTACACGTGAGAGCCTCTTGAATGGCATCTTTGCCTTTCAATATATCAAGCTGAGCAGTATTCAGTCTAATCTCCCATTGTGACCACATTTGTTCTTTGGGAGGCACGTGTCGAATTACTCGTTTTGAGAATGGGATTCGATAACCGTTGACCCAGCTCAGTGTGGTCTTATCTTCGGTAATTTCCGCCCAGAATCGTTTGAATTTCTTCAAACGACCAGCAGGATGACTTAGATTTTCGCTCAGTTTCTCTTGTGAAACGACGACGTTGACCTCTTCTGCGACTGTTGACTGTTTCTCGATGAGCGTGAACGGTTCCATGACCGAGTCGATCTCTGCCAGCTTGACGCCGAATTGGTTTTCGGTTTGTATCCGAATCGGTGTTGCGGGCTCTTCACGACCCGACGATTATGCCTTCGGAATGTTTGGCTTCAAGGACAAAGCGGAAGCCTCCAAGGGTTTTGCTGTCTTAATCCGTTCCGACAAATCCTCTCCAAACAGCCACAAATCTGCGTCTGTTGAACTCAAGGATTCTCTAAACGAAACGTCGACGTTCTTCAGAATAAGGCTTCGTCTAAAGAGAAATTCTATGTGCTGCAAGTCAACGAGAATTCTCATTATACCTCCTGCGGTATCGAGCAACGACAATTTTCCATCATAATTTAACGGAATGATCGATGGAATGAGCTTCGCTATACCGGCGAGACAAGCCGTGAGTCGATTTTTTTTCTCGATAATACGTTCATCCCTTTTTACAAGAGCCTCTTGAAGACACGCTCTCATTTCAGGGTTAAGCTTTGGAAGGTCAATGAATAAAGCATTGGCTGGTGGAGGAAATTTGTCCAATATTGACTTCCTCTCTTCCGTTGGCAAGCCTTGTTTAATTATATCCTGGACTCGAATTGAGAAGTCAGAATGTATTACCGGTGCTAAAGCACGATCTGGCATGACGCGTTCTCCAATGAGTTGCAATACTTCCGCGTCCAGAGCAATCTCCGCATTTGCCGATTCGGTAGCGTCTATAGAGGCTGGCTGAGGGGCCGGCAAAGGGGGGGGGGTTAACGTGTCCATCCGCATAGGAGAGCGGGAATCTGACTGCGCATTGTTATTGACACCCTCGTCTTTCGTTGACTCGTCCTCTGTATCTCGTTCGTTCACGATCTTTTTATTGAAAGAAAAATGAGATGATGTTGACGAACGGCGGCACGGCGTTCTCGAGCGACTGACGATGAGACGACGTCGTTTCTTGTCCTTCGACCGCTGACTTCGATGCTTTTTTACCAAACAAGATAAGCATGGTGTGAAACCTCCTTGCAAGGAGTGACATAAAATCTTGCAAGATTTTATGTTCGTTTCGTATTTTTCCTCTATAGAGGTTAAGGTCGTTGCGACCGATCTCAGAGGACTCATCTGTACAGCACGCCACGGCCATGTGTCTCGCGAAGACACCGTTCCTTACGGAAAAATCTGAGACCTCATATCTTGCAGAGATAGAGGTCTCGGCCGTTCGCGAGATGAGATTCCAGCGAAAAATTCCTAACAACGCGATTTGAGATGCACGACCATGTCCTTGATCGCAAACCCTAGCCTATAGGATGGGGAGAAAACACTCATACTTACGGTGATGCTTTCTTTTCCCTTTAACTTGTCCTTCCAAAAATCTCTCCAGTCTCTCAATCCTTTTCTCCAATTCTTTATAGATGTCCTCGTTGCCTTCTGCGTTTATCATTTCTCCTGTTATAACGCTCTTGTTTTCGTGTGACGTCTTCGGCACAAGAAAGAAGAATGACTAAACCAAGTGCCGCGCGAGTGGCGGACGGTTTTTTGGTTTTTTAGTCTTTAAAATATGTGGCGACATCGGTATGAGGTAGGGGTACTACAGCATGATCTCGAGGAAGAGGCGCGAAATACAATTAATATTTTTTATCGCAATCCCGTTAACATTGCGCAAACACACCGAGATAAGGCATACATGTTGAAAATGCTTATTTCAATATTCGGCTCATCTCGCCTATAAATAGGTCTCGAGTCTTTGACAATCGTTGGACTACATACAAAAATCATAACTCACACGTGTATCCAATTTCCTAGAATCTTAAGGTAAAGTCATTTGATATAAAAACGCTAAGAGATTTCAATCGGTAGGTACGTTCCAATTATCTCGAATCATTCCATTCTTCTCACTGCGATCGTTTCTTTCGCAATGAAAAAAATACGCGTTGATAATGGTCAATCAAGTCTTGGCGAGTCTTGGCGTTTGTTTCGTTATTGCCATGGTCATAGTGGCATAGTTGCCGATTAATTAGCCCACTATGGCCCTTAATTATTTCCGCGATTTTCAAGATTGTATTTGGCCAAAGCGCGATTTATTCGAAATTGAACGCGAGATGTGAATTTGCAATGGGAGCAAGTTTGATAGAGGAGTAAGGGCGAGTCGATGAACAGGTAAGTAGGAAATGGAAAGCACAGCTGGCTGATCATTATCGCGTACATCAACCTTTCCGATAGCAGAATATGCCGATATACAAAAAGGAATGAAAAAGATTAACGGCGGCGCATAGGGCACGTATTCCTCGAGTCTGCGTGAATACGATAGAGATTCGTGCGTGCTGATCGGGCTCTCTGCCTATATTGTGTATGGACGCGCGTGTACGTACCAACGAACAAGGATCATTCGAACGTGCTATATTCAAGTACATAATTATGAAACCGGCTGGTATTGCCAGCGAGACCTGACTTGCACTAACGAATAGCTCATCGTCGCGTGAGTGCTTTCGGACACGCAACGAAATATTCCAATATTCGTAGCCCCACCGATCTTCGACCCCAACTTTGCATGCGCTATTCTCCATTAATCTCCATTAACTGGAAATTGATAGCAACTTGTTTATCTTTCCAACACTTGTCAATCTTATTATTTTCCAAGGGGGTTTCTCGTAAATGCCAATATACCCGTAAAAGTAGTTGAGAAAATTCTAAAGTGATAAAACTTCGGACACTTGTTACAGTCGCTTCTACATTCGTTTGTCACTTGGACAAACGATTGCGAATTTCTTTGAAAAATGAAATAACTACACTCGGATATTTAAAAATATCCAAGTGTGATATACATCATGATAAGCTGTACCTACATCATTGTAAGTGTGAGAATAAATACATTCGTTATCGAGTGTAAAAAACGGAAAGGAATAGTGGAATGCGGGACAAGAGGTTCACGAGGAAATTCAAGCATTCGCCACTCGGAGCAAGACAATGAGCCCGTTAGGTTAGGGCCAAAATACAACTTGGGTGGTAGAATCAGCGAAGGCTGGGAACAACGCGCGATCTCAGTGGCACAGTGGCTAGCGAGAAGTTCTATGCAACCCCCAGCGGGTAATTTAATAAAGGAGTTACCGTGGACCACCCTCCTCAAGCCTCGACCACGACATGGTTGCTGTTTTACTACTTTTGCCGTTATCTTTATTAACGTTCTATTCACTTTTATTGCTCTATATCCAAGCCACTTTTGGATGATTCTTGGGCAAATGTTACCTCAAAAAATTTGCGACAGGAAGCTACGAGTCTTGGGGGAACGAGACAGACTATCGAGCTATTCCCACCACGGATGGTGCACGGAGCACAGTTCGAGGTATCTCGAGTGTTTTCAAGTTTTATTTGAGAAACTGTGCAGGCATAGACGGATCTATGTTCGTTTCTAGTTTAGTCCGATGCTAGCAAAGATGCGTAACAATAATCGGCACACTCTCTAATCAATCCGAAACTTATTGAAAAATATTCAGAAATATTTGTAAGAAATAATTGTGTAAGAAACTGACGATCCACGGATTCTTCGGTTACTCTGATAAAAGCTTTGTGCGCATTCGGTGAAGTTAACACTTTCCTCTATCGAGTGTGAATTTTACAATTCTTCTTATATACCACTCGTATAATAATAAATAACGTATTTCAAAATTCATACACTGTATCTGCGAAGAAAAAGTCCTACACGTGCATATTAATGTTGACAGTTTTTGTTTACTTACAGTATACCAGTGGGTATCTTGTAGATTATGGAATAATGAACGATAGCAAACTTTGATTTTTTCGGGTCTTCGGAAAGACGAAAATACCCGGTCACGGTCAATACCCGTGCCAAACTGGTTGTCGGTTATAATTTTGTAGCTCGTAACGAAGGTCTCATGTAGCATAAATTGGAATCAAGTTCGGTAAACAGGAAATTCTACTTCCCTAGATATGTGCTCTGAATTATGTGGCGCTCGGGGAGGGGGGAGGGGAGGCTCCATTTTGTGTAAAGCGTTTGGCCTTGTTCCTCAGTTTGTAGAAATATAAAAACAAAATCATGATACACATTGGAAATAGTGCAGAAATATTAAATCGCTGATGAACTCGTCAGGGGTCGTTATTAATCATTTACCTAGTAAGGCTGACTAACATCTTTCGTATAAGTTCTGCGTTGAAGCGATATTCAGCTATTTCGGTAGTCATCCTATAATGAAAATCATATTTCGATAAGAATGAGTTCTTTCGCAGTCAAAAGCTAGCGCATCGATGAAAAATGATGCTCCGATGACAATCCTATTTCCTTAAAAGTGAATTGTTGCACAGACCATCACGTGCATCGAAAAAAAAATTGGCTTATGATGGAAGTCCGATGTCGATAAGAAGGGCTCGTCATTCGATTTATGGCGTACATTATTACAGTTCAATAATAAACGCTCACGTTTCACTCGATATTCAAAAAATGGCATACACTTTTTTTACCACTCTTTCCATTTCGAAATTATCTAACAATGATACGAGATGTGCCACAGATATTTGTTTTCGAAACAGTTAATTAATTAAGCACTAATTGCCATTGCTTATTTTTTTAATTTACATTATATCTAATACACGAAAATCAAACGATTCTACATTGGACAGAATCTTACAGCACCGTTTTATCTATCCTATCGTACACCCTAAAGTAGTTAGTTGTCGAATATGCTCACTTGGCCTTTAGTAGTCGCAATCGTCCAATACCCAAACGAAAGATAAAGCATAGTAACACCTTCGTTAATATGTAAAACGTTCAAATTTCCGTTGTGCAAAAGGAGTGACTGAAACGCAATACAAATGAAACGCGTTGGTATAAGAATCTCGATCGTCGGCCGTCCTCGGATCAATTATGGAAGTGAGTATGGCTTATCATACTTATCTTGACGCATTACCACCAAGCACATTGCGAACATTTTGCACAAGGATTTAAATTAAGTAATTCAGTCGTTTGGCTCCATCGATATAAGTGTCACGAGCGTACGGCAGCGGGATAATTCAATGTTTGGCTTTCCAAACAAAACGTACTTGGGGACTCGGTCGGCGCCCGCTTGACCTTTTGAATGGATATGGAGATTAAACATTTTTAATTATAAAAAAGCGACATTAACATAAATATTGAGGAACGAAGAATTTGCCACTGAGCACAAAGGATTGCCAAGGGTTAATAACTCTCTTGACTCGAAGTACTCGAGTTTCTGGTCCGAATATCGTGACAGTACAATTTAAACGAGTGGCAAGCTGGCTGTGCGAAACGGGTCCAACCAAGGCTGTGGACCGCCGTGTATGAACCAGTAGAAAAAGCAGCAGCAACAGCAGCAGCAGCAGCAGCAGGGGCAAACGATACAACGCTGTCGATAGCCGCGACAATCCTGGCGGAGCCGGCTCTCTCGCAATACGGTCTGCAAGGTGTAATTGAATTGGTCCTCGCCTCCTCCCTTCGCGGCATTGCTGCCTCCTACTGGCCGAGCAACCGGAGACGCTGCTATTCCTTTTTCTCATGTTTTATTTTATTTCATTCTTTGCCTCGCCCCTTTTCAACTTCTTTGCATCAACATGTACCTACACATACGACATATGCGCGCGTACCTACGTATAAAAGGAGCGATAAGTGACGAAGAAGCGCAAGGAAAAGAATTATATTATATAAAATATATGCGTGTGTATTTCGTGAAATAAGTATTCCATATTTTTAAGTCTAGCTAACTTGTAACGTTTCTTGATTGAACATATTCAAAAAATAAGACCGATAAATGCACGCCACTTGCGAGGCGTGCAAACAAAAATTAAATTTCCAAAAATATTCGAATTTATTCGGCGAAACATCTGAAAGCAACGTATAAAAACAACTCTCTGACTGACGCGCATCCGGGTACGTATCATAGCTAGAATATACAACGGAAATATTGATTGCTCGGAAATTCCACAATCTACCATACTAAAGTTTTATATTATGTACTAGCGGTACCCGGCATGCATTGCAATGCCGTTTTCGTGTCATAATTGATTTTACAGCGAATGCGTAAAAAAGAAACTCTTCTTTTTGTTTAATTATCTTTATTCAAGTGCTATTGAATACAGAATATTTTTTGTTTTTCCGTCTGGCTCGTACACGAATAAATCTGGAGATTTTTCTATCCGTGAGCAGTCCATATACAGGGCGATTTTCCTAAGGTATAGCACCATTTATTCTGGGGTAGATGGGACCACTACAAACAAAAAATGCAAATAAACATTAGGGATATTTTTAATAATTTACGAGATATCAAGTTTTGAAGTTTGTCCAATCAGCGCGGCGAGAAGCGTTGGAGCGACGCACTCCCCGCCCTATCCGTAGATATAGCACAGTATAGGGCGTTACATTTGGGATCGCAAAATTCAGAGCAGTCAATTATTATTATTTTATTACGCAGTCATTTTTATTTGTCGGTCATTGACTGCTCTGAATTTTGCCGAGAAGCGTTGGAGCCGCCCACTCTCCGCTGTAGCCGTAGCCTAGCCAGTCAATGCCCGACAAATAAAAATGGCTGCGTAATAAAATAATAATAATTGACTGTACAAATGTAACGCCCTACACTGTGCTATATCTACGGATAGGGCGGGGAGTGGGTCGCTCCAACGCTTCTCGCCGCGCTGATTGGACAAACTTCAAAAATTGATATCTCGTAAATTATTAAAAATATCCTTAATGTGTATTTGCAACTTTTGTTTGTAATGGTCCCATCTACCCCAGAATAAATGGTGCTATACCTTAGGAAAATCGCCCTGTATAGCTGTCCATGTGTGGAGCATGAATTTGCCAATTTTTATTCAGTCACTTGTAGCGATTGTCCCTGTACTTTGTTAATGGGCATTGCAAATGCGAGTCGTACCTATCGGAAACTGCAAACGTTTGAATTCGAATGATATATCTGTTGGTATCATTGGGATACGTGACAATAGTACCTACATCTTCTCCCATAAATTTTCCATTTTTAGTTGTACCTTCGACGATATTGTTCATTATATTTTTCGTTGAAAGCCCGACACCGTTGCAAAGTCGTGGTGAATTCATGTGTCATAGAAGAATGATAGGCACACCGATTTTCTATGTTAAAATGGGCGGTAGGGTACCTGGCAAATTAAGTAAATTCAATAATTCAGTTGGATAATTAACAACCTCTTCTTGATTCGTTTTAACCGTCAAATGTATATAATTGACATCGTGGTTTGTTGCTGCTAATATTGCTCATTCATTTTACCACTTATGAGTTATCCAATTATGAGCAATATTTTCAAAAACTTTGTTAATCAATTCGTCTGTTGTTGCTGTTATGTTACAGAAGTTTGTACGTCGTACGTACTCTACCGGCTTCGACACTTATTTGTTATACACATGTATGAATGTATATATATATATATAACAAATGAGTGTGTTTTATTTCGCTTGTTGTTTTGGTCAATCTACACCTCAATCAAGAAAGAAAAAAATATATATTTATATATGAATGTTAATTTTGTTTTGTCCCGTATGCGTTTGCTTTTTATATAAAATTATTCTATTATACGAAATCAAAAACTTTCACGGGCGTGCGCACGACAACTCGCCAAATTTTCATCGCAATCGGACAAATGGTATGGGAACGTATGCAGGACAAACGAACAAACATTCTTCCATTTTTATACATAAGATTTAAAATCACATTTTTCAACAGTAGTTAACGCTATTGAAATGTTGGGTGAAAAATGTCTTTTGTCCCCCACCCTCTCACTTAAAAGCAGTTAAATTATCTTACTATTGCAGCCGTTACACGACAAATTATACGAGGACCAATATACTTTGAATCACTCTTCGTTTGAATATCCAGATTTTTAGATACTTCGTTTTATTGTCAGTGTTTCGGGCAAATGAGGCGCCGATAAAGGCGTTCCTAAAATAATCAAATAAATATCACGATACTATATAATACTTGTATATGAGATACCTACTCGATTTTGTGAAATAACCGTAATCAAATTCGACATTACAGGTAAAAAATAATGAAACTAACATTAACTAGCAATAGTAGCATTAATATTAGTATTAATTGTATTGTAATAATAATTAGGGTGATATTACGGGAGTCTGCTTTGATCCAATATTTCTAGCTGTTTCGATCTAAAAGGCCGCGTGAAAATATTTGTAAAAGTACCAACTCGTTTCAAGAGGTTCAAACGCTTAGAGTTAAACTTTGAAAAGGGGCGGCGAAATATAAATACTTTTTTAATCACTTGTTTACAGCTCAATGTTCCCGAGATAAATTGCCCACCATTTTTTTAGCACGTTCATATTATATAGTTTATAAATAAATAAAGGATCGATAAGTTTGACTGAAATTTGAAATTTTAACAAAATTCATGTTTCTTCGATCAAGAGTAGGTAGGTAAGTAGGTAGGTACTATAATGTAACTTTGATAATACGTTAGAGTCATATTCTCCGAAATTATACAAGTAAAAAAAGCAGGAATGACGTTCGAATAATCGAATCTCGATAGATTAATTTCATTTTCCATTGGGAATATTGTCGATGCAAGAAAGTAGATTTTCGGACAATATCGAAGAGTGTACGAAGAGAAAACGATGTTGATTTTCGCGAGCGGAATAGAGGGCGCGAAGATGGAGGACTCTAGTGCCTGCTCAACATAACTACTCTCCTCCGGTTCCAACTACCAACCCTCACAGTCTTGCCGTCTTTTATTTCCCTTTTCGTATACCCGCCCCCCTCCCTCCTTGTCCCCCTGCTCTCGTTATCTTTCGCTCTCTTTTTCGCTGTGTGAGGGGCCCCGCTATATATTGACCGCCAAAACGTCGCTCGACCATTCCGCATTTTAAAGCGAAAATTCCTGTTTTTTTGCGTGCCTCGGCCGCTACCTACCCTACGCAAACGTTTGCTTTCTATTCGGGGCGGCCTGTGCGCTCTGATTTCTATGGATTATTCTACGTCTCAGTGCGTGTGCCCACTCGAACGGAAAATAACCCAAACGTTCTGTTCATGGCAGCTTCCTTCTATCAAAATACACCGATGTACCTACAACGAGATTCATTTTGCATGCTAATTGCCAGCAACATTACCGCCATTTTCGCAACAAAAACAATCGAACATGAATTTGACAGAACCTATTTTACAAAAATATCCAATTTTTATTAATTTATATATTTCAGAAATGATATAACGTATTTGAAAATTTGTAAATAGTCATAGTACTCGGAGTGCCAGCGTAGAGAAATTCGCTGGCAGGACACGATGGCTATCTACCAAGAATCGCTTATTTACTACGTCATTTTATAATAAATTTTTCAGCATATTTAACAAATGCGTATGTATAATCATAATCAAAAGTTTGAATATTTCTTTACTTACAGTAAATCATATATTAGTACATCATTATTCCATATCATTCTAAAGACTTTCTATTTAGATGTCGAATTGGAGCTTAGGAAAAAAAATCTTTGAAAAATCGAGGTTTGATTATCGGCCGTTCATTTGTTTATATTTATTCTTTTGTTTTTCGGTAAGAATCGATACGGTTGTGAGAAAAATTTGCCGAAAGAAAAAATAAGAAAATTTTTGAGTACTCAACTGCCAGTTACTGTAACGTCCCTGAATCTGTGTAGTGGAGTTCTTCCACGTTTTATCGGACTCTGACCCATCGGATTATTGGTCTCGTCCAATTCCTTCCCCTCGCTTCATGTTTATTCTACTCATTTCATCACACGCTTCGAGAAACGTGAACGAGACAGTGTACAATCTTGCTTCCCCTCCTCTCCGCTGCCGTCTCCCTCTCGCCAGGTATTACTCGAAATAAGAAAATTTCTTAGGTGACCGTGGGCAATAGTCTTGATGCCTGCCTTGAAATCGATTCCCTACAAGAAATTGAGCGTTGGCTCGAGTGTTGACAAAATCACAATTTGGTTCACTTTAATCTTTCGGATTAGGCCATACTCTGCGTGTACAAACAATATAAAGAAGAACGATATACATTTTTTTGCATTTATATCGAATAATTTGCAGAATAAAACAAATAATGGCAAAGTAACTATTCTAAGATAGGAGCTCTATCATGGCAATATACCTACCAAATTAATGTTAAACGCTACATAATTCATAGGATCATCATCCGATTCGCTCCGTGACGGTACAAATATTTTTGACACAAACTAAGAAAAAAGACTTCGCATTAAAAAAATAATAATATTCGCATTAAAAAAATAATATTTGCATTAAACTTCGCGGAACTGCTTTGGCCGATCGAAAGACATTCGAAATTACCGTGACTTTTCCAAGAAAAGATAACTTTACCTGCCGATAACTTAATCAATTGATTTGACCAGAATTTGAGTACTTTGCGATATCATAAAAATATTGAAAGTTTTGGGAACGTTCTTTTTTGTATAATGATTAGGTATAATAATGCCAAGGAGCTGATAATAATTTCTTTAGAAAACATAATGTTCCAGAAATTCGAGGCAATCGATATACATGTATTACTAACTTTATACAACTAAACACATTCATAAAATTATCAACAAATGGGGGAAAATCAGAAAAGATTTTCTGAATAAAATAATATTAAATGCTCGGAATGAAAAGAAAGAAGTTATTTTTAACAAATATGTCGATAACATTATTTATAAAATCATTATAACTTAAAATTTATATTGTCAGCATATCTTCCATACCGATAATTGTTTGTTATTGTATTCGAAGTACTGAAATTGTGGTCCAAGTGAACCGACATTTCCAATTCCGTTAGGTTTAAGATAAGAAGCCGATGCCACGATCGAATCTAAAAATTGTTGTTCTCGTTTATACACTATAGCAACGGGTGTATAACGAATGTTATTATGTTTAAAAAACAAATACCGAAATAAAAATAATGGCGGTCTTCCTCGTCGAGGCTGACTCGAGCGATTGTTTCAATGAGTCAACCATCCCCCTCCACTCGCCACTTGCCCAAGCCAAAGCCCACCACGCGCAGCCTCGAATACATCGAATATGCTACTCCGTAACGCCTGATCCTATAATTTATGAAAATTAGTTTGATGCGTCGTTCGAAGAAAAAGTCCGTATTGCCACAATAAAGCAACAATAGTTGGGTTTAATTGGTTCTTAATGCATTCAACTTTATCATTCAATTATGATGATATTGCGTAAGAAACGACGCATAATATCGGCTCGCATCAGCTCATCAATCGCAAAAAAAGAAAAGCCTCCGATGAACGAAAAATAATTGGCACAAAAGAGGCCAATTTACGATATTGGAATAATTGAATTTAGCATTCTAATATGTACGCGCTCGTGTGTACAACCGCACCCATGCATGCAATAATTCTCGGCATAATGCATCGTGTATTGTGTATATCTCTTGCCAAAGAGCCAAGTGGCGAGCATACAGCATGCGGCGAGGTGTTAATTATTATGAGGCCGACTAATTGTCTTGCTCGCTCTGTCGTGTTTTTCGTACGAGGAGAAAATTACCAGTTTCTCGTGTGTTATGTACTCTTCTTCTTCTTCTGCTTCTTCTTCTTCTTCTTCTTCTTCTTCTTCTTTTACACATGATACCCGCGTGGTATAACGCCACTGCCCGCCCCTCTTCCTTCACAATCGTTCCGGATTCTCGCGGGTGGCAGCAAACACCACCACTTCAGCCATCCATAACGTATTAACATCCGAGTGTAGATTTACGAAAGTCTCGTTAATTTGCGTACATGTCACACTTGACAAATTACGATTTACGTGGATGATTCTTTATTTTTCATATGAAATATATCTACGTCACGATCAAACTCGAGATATAGCCAAAATTAAAAAAATGCCTTCCCAATCGAAAAAGGCATCGATTAACATTATTACAAACGGAAGACATCTAATTGTTACGGAATATTCGTCGATATGACTTAAAACGATTGAACACGAATGACCGTTAACAATTTTTTTTAAAACAAAAGTTACAAAAGCCAAAAAACGACTTGTCGAAAAATCTCATCCAGTAGATACCTATATAACAACGATTCAAGATCGATAATTGTTGTTGCCGAATTATTAAATTATTTGTGAGTCAACATTGCAGTGTTTATTGTAAATGACAATATAAACGCTAACAATCCGATTGAACAAATGGTCTCGAATCCACGTTATTATCGGGGAGAGTGTTTTCTTGAATTCTTCGTATCCTAATGAACTTTTGTAACCGGAGGTACTTAAATAAACGATGAAGCCTGTCCACATTTCCCATTGGTAGGTTGTATACATTTCATTTAAGGTCGAAGCAATTGTTTGTACAACTTTGGGATTATTTGAAATATTTTCAAACTACTCTGGTATGAAAATGTCGAGAATGAAAATGTTATAAAACCAATATGCTTATAGTAGGTACGAGAGAACGAAATCTTTGGATTCTTAAGTCAAAAGAGTGTACATTATGTTGGTAAAGTTTCATCTGGCTATTTGAAGTACGAACTTGGGCACAAGCATCCCCTAAAGATTGTTTAGCCATGACAAATAATATTTTTCAACGGGGTGGCAAACGGGCAAATGAAAGCTATAGTTGAGGGTTGCGCTCGGCGAGCTTTGATTCATCGTTCACATTTTTCGCGAGTGATACGTGCCGTCGTGCTTACGAGCTTGTTATATAACATGGTTCCCGAGCTACCAGCGAAATAGCGAGCCGAAGGAAAATACATCAGAAAGCGATGTCCCGCTCGTATCTCTCTCTCTCTCTCTCTCTCTCTCTCTCTCTCTCTCTCTCTCTCTCTCTCTCGTGCTACGAGTTACGAGCGAGGAAACTTTTTCCAGCCTCCATTACGCGACACGAGCGGAACGCATTATATCCTTGGGCATGTCATGCAGTACTAGAAGAAATAGTAAGCTCGTTCGGGTGCGTCGCAAGAAGACATCGACCGAGTTGCCCAATACGATCCAATGGACAGGTCAGAGTCGTAGGAACTCATAGCCAGCCAGCCAGCCCATTCACCCGCCCTCTTCGTACCTACTCCACCGATGATCGTATCAAATCTGCGCGGAGACCCTGCAAGGAAAAATCCTATCGCGTGTATATTATCGTACTTCGATATATGTACCTATATCGCCTAACTTTAATAACAGTACTTTTGACTCATTACGTACTATATCCAGGGGTACGAAACAAACATGGCGGTTCGATTATCTTCGGGCATCTCCGTTCCTCCCTTTATGCTCGATAAAATATAATTCGTTCCACTTGCGCTAATCGCAATATCGAGAGGAACGACTTAATCTCCATAGTATCGGATCGAACTGTCTCTTTGAGACGTTTAAAAAGTTGACTTTTTGGCTTTTTCATCGAGTGCCTCCGTCATTCCGGGAAAACTTTTTCCAAATGTTACCGTAGGTACATTCAGCCAAAATGAACCCCCTTCCAAATTTCCTAACTATACGTTTCGCACCAGGTTTTCCCATATGTTTCTTCAAACCTTAAAGGCGCAACCAACATCATTAATAAAGTAGTACTCGATCGAAGGATCGATAGTACATTTATTCTTCTCCCCGTGGTTGTTGTCACTTCGTCGACAAAAAAAAGCAATTTCTGCGTCGAAAATTAAGGTTTCCATTTTCAATAGACGCTTTTTGCGCCTGGATTATTAAATATATTAAAGGGAGCTGGCCGTTTCGTATTTCCGGAAACGTGATACGGTAGGATCGCTGCAATTACAATCCGCTTCCGCCCATATTAGATGCTCGTAAGCGTAAAAACATGAAATGTTTGGAAGGTTATATTTTATGAAATACACAAACGTTTTTCTCAAAAGCACCATATAGTTGGAACAAAAACATTATTAAATGACGGTTTTATTCGCTTCCGCCCTGTAAAGGAGCTTGGGGCCAAATGCTAATGTATTGAATTATTTATACCACTTCTTGGTTATAAAGAGTTTTATGTATAGCGTATATATATATCCATTCGTCGTGTGCAAACATTTATTAATCAAACAATTTGTTGATATTTATACAAAGGATGTTTCTCCAAAACGAGTCACCTTAAACTAACGCTATTAATTAATAATATATTAAGTATTATTCTTCTATTATACGAAAATAAGGGAGTCGGTAGCACAGTGGTAACGTTCGCGCCTCACACGCAGTGGGTCGAGGTTCGATTCCTGTGCTCTCGGTAGTTCGGAACCCACCTAAGAAAGACTGTAGGTCCACAGGAAGACAGACGCGTTGGAAATGTGTGGTGGAGGAAGTAATAAGGAGAAAATGTGAAAACCCGCAAGGGTGTATATGGGAGAAAACGTATTATAACACTACTACTGGTACAACTACTACTACTATTATAAGAAAATGCCAAAGGGACATTGAGTATGACTATGTTTATGTTTATTTATGTTTATAAATTAGTTTAATAAACATTATTTGGTTAATCAACATCTGGAACATTCATTATCAAAATAAACTGTGAGACTAGCTTCGAGACTCTTTACTCACTCACGTGTTATTGATGTTTCGAATAAGTACGCGTGATATTTAAAAATATAATTCTCCACGTTAGTCTTGTGAATCAATTGGGTTAGTCTCATTTAGTGAATCAGTTGAGTTCAGTCGTTTGATTTGTTGGCCCAGAGGTTGAAATATTTGTAATGCCAATTATTCTATCCTACTAGAAAGCAAGCTTTATTACTTCCAACGGAACCAAGCCGAATGAGATATTGGCCTATTTCAAAAAATGCGAATTCGCTAGCCATTCTTTTCTTCTTCAGGTATAAATATTGATCTCGATTTCACCTATTTAACAGAAAGAGGCATATTGTTTTTCTTCTTTCCGATATATCGATACTAACAATAAGATACGTGGCAAATATCGACTAGCTCAGCCGCTCGTCGAACCCTTGTGCCTGTTTTCCAAATTTCTTTTGATTCCAACAAACATCGTACCCATCTTTACTTTTTTATACTCATTCGAAGTTTGATTTGTCGTTTCTCTTTCTAAAACAAAGAACAAAAACTAGATTTAATCAAGTAATTTGTATATAAACGAATCAAATCGCGAATGTTATATGATAAATAATTGAAAGTGACATTTCAAGGCTACTAATACATCGACAAAATCAAAAGATACAGATATTTGGCAAAAAGATCATTCAATACACCTTGAATCAACGTTTACAAGAGATATTTGTTCCGTTACTTGGCGAAAAAAATATATTATATATATAAACGTAACCCTATTACAACTGGCCCCGAGCCCGAAAAAAATGTTTGAACCCTCCGTCAATATCGATAGTTGTATTTTGAATGGTCTTTCATAAAGCTGTTGGACAATCTGAATTATTTGTTGAAGAACGAAGAAAGGAGCGTTGCAAGGCGCAAGTGTGCAAGAGAAACGAGCTCGGAGAGTTTGAGGCTCATTGTTAGTCACGCCGCAGTCACGAGAATAATATATCATGCGTCAGTTTGCCAACATCGATGGTTATATGGCTTGGGCTTTCTTCGCTCCTTCTCCATCTTAAAGTTCGCCACGAGCTCCCAGCCGCCTATATTCATGTATATTCTCATGCGACTCGAGTATTCTTTCCTCGCACCCGGACTTCTCAACAACGTAGGTATGTATCTTTGTACGAGGCACGCGCGAGTACGAACATAGCCGGGAATACTACTTTAACATGGTACCCGAAGCTCCGCCAGACGTACACGTATGTATGTACCTAACGTCGAGAAGAAGTCCCTGATTGTGCCGAGAGCCCACCATGATATATGGACTTTAAATCATCGAGAGGAGAAGTGGATTGTAGGGCCTGACCTGAAATACGGCGGCACAGGAGAGGTGAGATGCCGAGGTACGCGCGGTATACGCCCTGCAAACATATCAATCAGTGGGCCTTATACGCTCTTAAATATCCACCTATTCGAACACTCGTTAATCTCGACGCCGAGTCAAAGGGTGGCGTCAGATGGCAAAGACTTTCCCACATCTACGCATGTAGAACAATACCGATATAGCGTCGCTACTATACGGGCTTCTTTATGCGCGATCGAGTTCAACTTCGAGAACCCTGCCCACCTGTAACGACAGTTTAAGTGAAGCCTTTCGAAGATCGCAAGATATTCCCGAGTAGGTACTCGTATACTATTTTCATAATACTCTCCATACAAATCTCAATAACGTATGTATAAACGTCGGTGTTTCAAAATCGTGTCGTTCAATATTGCAACCGAATACGAGAAAGCGCATAGTTGGCTCGATACAACTTTAATCCAATCAACAGAGTTGGCACAATGCGCTCCGCAAAATATAGCGCAAGCACTACAGCAAACCCATTAGTACCTATACCTACCTACCTACAATAGGGTACGCCCGTAGCTGAGTCCGCGACCATAGCCTCGCCAGTAATTGTCGGGTGCGTGACTTTCACCAGAAACGTAGCGCATTTTAATTGCTCAACTAAATCACTTACGCCAGATACATCCGCGAGCTTTGCGTATTCCCTCCAGCGGGCTCATGAAAGTTCTCGACCGAGTTTACTCACTTTTCGCATTTTCATCTCACGTAAGTTTACTCACCCTATTACGGATCTCTCGAGACAAAATATGAAGTAAAAATAGGCACTTCCGGGATAGGAATCTCACATTTTTACGAAAGTTAGCGCCATTTTATCAGAGGATATATAAAAGTTGTTGTGAAACGTGAAAAGAATTGTTAAAGAAAATTAATGTGGCATTCGATTGAAGTATATGAAAAAATGGAGATTTTGCACGAGGAAGGTCGCGGTATAATGGTGGAAATAAAAAAATTAGTCAGTTGTACATACACAAATTATATTTTATATTACCATACCTGCCTCAAAATCTTAACCTGCAATGCAATATTCCCATCGTAGTTGGTCATCTCAATCGTTGCACTAAATGGGTCTGTCGTATCGCTAAGTGTTCGTCGTATTCTGAGCATTCGATTTTCCAGATTTCGCATAACTATTACGATCACTCAATTATTCATTGTGCAAATTCACACGTATCAATAACTTTTATTCTTTAACCAATAAAAATGGAGCAATCCTCGTTTTTCGATAGAATAGATTGAACTTCCAGGCAAATTCAGATAAATAACGCTCGCACAGAACAGAATTTCGCGTTGAGTTAACTCACGCGATAGTAAAATAATCTAATATCTCGATTTCTAATTGATGTCGTATCGTTTATAAAGTTAAGATACAAACATGTTTATTTAACTCGATATCGTGTGATATCGATCGGGCTAATTTAAATCGATTAACGTCTCTTTCGCACCGGCGTGCGTAACACTCTTTGACAATGATGTACTGCATAACGCTTTATATATACATATATGTGTCAAAACCGACAGAGTGTTGATGGAGAGAACAGTCTATCGTTGGAAAATGTATTTGATTGACGAAAAAGAATGTGACCAGCGCCGAAAGTTTGGTGACGCGACTAAAAGGTTTAAGTACCTACTGCACTGGAAACGTGTCATCAAGATACGAATACCTACCAATCGATCCAAATGGCCAAGGGGCTAATACCGAGGATCTAACATTTGATTTATATATAATACATGCAGCTCCATGGCTCGAGCGAGGAAAAAAGGAGCGGGGGCGGTTAGCGGGATCTACACCGAACAAGATGAGCGAGTGTATCTTGGGCGGTTTGTAAAATTCGATCGTCAACGGTTTATTTAAAAAATAGACGTATATGACCCATCGACTCACCAAGAGTACCGAAGCTCAAAAGTAATTTGAACAATTTGTACTGCCTGTATATATGGAAGCTAACGATAAGGGCAGCCTTGTGATATCCAATGTGCGAACTCGACAGAAAGCAGTTGTATCGGTCGGTAGGCTCGAGGGATGTTTAAGTTGCGCGGGCATCATATTTTGAGTCTATGTTATTTTTACAGACTCGATTAGAAAATATAGATACTCTCGAGCATTAACGTTCTTTTTGTCGAATTAGTTTTGTATAGGCTTCGACAACTTGTACGTAGGTATGCTCGGCAAGTGGACTTGGGTAATTTACTTGTCACACGTTTTTGTACACCATTTATGAAGTTTTTTTTTTGGAAATCTAAGAACGTTTGAGTGGTGGCGCGAGGTCCCATATAAGCGGCCTGACTCCATGCCCAAGTTAAATGTTATGACACTTCTTGTTTTTAGTTGAGAGCGGAAAAGCGTGAATCGAAACCAGCGCCGTCTCCTCCTCCGTTAAAAAAACTCGCACTACTTCGAAGGTAGATACTCGGCAAGGAGCTCGCTGCCGACGTGCTCTGCACGACTCTGTACCAAGTTTCTTAATAAAGCCGGATCTCACGCTTATCACGGTAGAACCTTTAACAAAACGGCACAAAACGAGATTGAAGAAGAAACC